>JZKD02S0182599.1:37607-49258 GCA_000966675.3 Picea glauca | reverse complement strand
ATATATATATATATATAATCTTGTTCAATCTAAAAGATCTACACATTTTCTCTAACATCCATCTTTCAATAGAAATGTCAGATACACATGTGGACCTGCACACCTGCTACACTTGTGGACCTGCACACTTGCTACACTTGTCACTAATGAATTACTTCCTATCTTGTTGAATGCCAAGGTCACCATCCCACTCAGGACAAATCTCCATCCTAAGTTGTTTAAAAAAAGAACTTATTGCATCTTTTTGAGAAAGTAGAGACATTGTAATATGGCATTGCCATATTACAATGTAATATGGCATTGCCATATTACAATGCAATATGGCATTCGCATATTACAATGTAATATGGCATTCCCATATTACATTGTAATATGGTATATCATATTACAATGTAATATGGTAATACCATATCTCGTGTTATTTTGTTTTTTTAAAACTTAAAGTCATTGTCGAAATATCGACAATAGTTCGTCGGACGCCAATTTTTATTTTGAACAACCGTGCCAATAGAGACGAAAGTTTGTCGCAATTTTCCACGGTTTTTCGTCGCAGATACAACATCTACGTCGTAAGTTTGGTTTTGACATAAATTTTCATCGCTATTTCCATGAATTTTCGTCGCCATTTTCCATGGTTTTGTGTCACACATACAACATCTACGTCTTAAGTTTTTGTCTTGGCATAAATTTCCGTCGCAATTACGACAAAGTTTCATCGTAATTGCCATGGTTGTGCGTCGTAATTGTGACGAAGTTTCGTCGTAATTTTGACGATTCATAGGGTTAACCCATTTTGATGGTGATGACACGTGGAGAGATAATTTCGTCGATGTTTCCACGAACACCTAGATCGTGGATATAGCAACGAAATTAAAGCAACGAAAAAAAGTCTCGGCTTTCGTGGAAATTGCGACAGATAAGTGTGGCAATATCAACGAAAAACTGTCACAAATTTGGTCATATGTACTAGTGGGGTTTGTAGAAGTTAGCTTTGATACCATGTGTTATAGCAAGATTTGCCTCACCCTATGAAATCTTGCACAAAAGGCCTTTTTCCATTTCCATATGCAGATTTCTCATCCCTTTTTCTAAAATCCATAGCTAAAAATACATAGTTTTCCACATGTATGCATCATCCCTACTATACAGCATCCGTATACACAGGCTACTCCACTACAGCCCACGTACATCGAGATTTGTGCTAGAAAATGAAAATTAGTGTTGGGTTTCCATGTCACGATAGGAGATCTATGATACTTGGCCTTCCATATACTGGAAACGTTCAGACTCGACCCTTCAATTGCATTTTGAAGGATATAAATGGGCCAATTCCGAACTATGGAAAGAGGAGAAAGAATTCAACTTTGAGAGCAAAGTTACTATGGAGAAATTATTTACTTCATATTGAGTTTGCATCCCTTTTTCCTTTAAGTATGAACACTATGTTCAACCCCTGAGCTCTTCCCTTATTGATTGAGAACCTCATTGCTTCTCTATTATGAAATTTCCTTTGGTGGAGGATTGAAGTGGTGGAGGCCCAGCTGGAAGGAACTTAGTTTCTTGGTTCCAAACTGTGTCGACAAAGAACTCTGTAATATTTTTACTTGTGTTGATCATTTATTAATAGAAATACTCCTTTCACGTCAAATTGATATCTTGCAAATATTTGAGTTATTATCCATGGGAATATTTGTTATGTATATTAATGGATCATGTTATCTAATGTCCTAACCTTTTATATTATCACCATTTGTTTGTTTTTCTTGGTTGTTGAGAACTAGTTGCAGGTGTATAGCTTTGGGTTAAAGTTCTCAACAGTGGACTTCATTGAACATCTCGACGAGGTAGGCCTCTTTCTTATCTTGCTTGTATATTGGTTTATATAGCATGTTTTGGGATAGAGTTTATTTCTGTAGTCATTTCCATCTATTGTGGTTTACCCTAGCCATAGAGAGATTTTCCTCATAACAAAATTGGCGACCATATTGGGGATTGAATCTTCTTTCTTAGGGTTTGGAGTACTTTTCTCCTTAGATTTATCTCATTCCTATTGCATTTCTTGTCGTATCATTGCTTGGCATCCTTTGTTCACTCTGAGTCTGAGTTTTCAGCCTTCTCCCTTGCCTAACCTTGTTTTTTGAAACATATACACACTTTTTGTCTTGACAGTCATGTATATACACAGGATTTCCCTCTGCAAGTTGCGTACATACGCTATGTTTCCTCAAATAGTCACGTACATCATTTTTCCTTGCTTGTTTCCTTGGTCTGGTAGTTGTTGGGTGGGATTTGATGTTTGCTAAGCCTTCTTAGGTCTCTGTAGTGTCTATTAAGTGCTTGTGGGATGACAGGAAACATGTCTTTGGTTGAATTTTTGGGCAGATACTTTCTCATCATCTTTTCATTTTTATTGTCCTTGTACATTGGGTTGGGTGTCTTGTTGCTTGGTATCCTACTTGAGTTGTCGGTTTCTATACACAGTAGAGTTTTATATATCGAGTTGTTTTTCGGTCCATGCATTTTCATTTCTCTTATATTGAAAATACAAAAATATTATGCATTTTGCATTGCTTGGCATTTATTTTATCTTTTGAGTCTTTTTTTATTAGCTTAGTGCATGTAATGAAAGATTGCATTTTTACTTCAAAATTGCAGAGTTAAAATTGAAAATTGCATTTGTTATTAGAAGCATATCATTCATTGAAAGTTGAAGTTAGGACTTTGCATCATATTCATATTCTTTTCTTGCTAAGTCATAACATCATGAGTTTCACTACCATACCTTTTTGAGTAATCACGAACACTAAAATTAACGCTATAATTTAAAATTGATTAGTCATTATTTTATTTTCTAGGGTGCACCAACTAGCTTAAGATTTAGTGCCTTGGAATAGGATTTTGTGAGTAAAATTCTCCAAGGTAATTGAATCAATATATGTGTCTGAGAAAGGGAGTGGAGAAATCCTTTGTATAATTGATAATATCAGGAGGCTTTGCTCACACCAGAGTTAATCACGAGGTCACGCGAGGTTGGTTGAAGGGATATCCCCCCGATACCTTCTTAGCGTCAAAGATATTTATGAGGATCTATTCGTATTTGGGGATCTTTCTAATGCCTTTACCTCTGTGAGAAGTGGTACTTTCAAGGTTTTGGGCTTTTCTACCCTACCCATATGGTAGACCTAACTTACGACTGCTCACTTGTGAATCGGTTATACATTGGTTTATTAGTTGTTTGACTTAGGTGCCACATAGGTTACTTGCAGGGGTTATTCTGCAGGTACCCTGGGTTAGATAAGGGTCAGACAACACACATACTTTATGGAGAATTACCTCTCTGAGGGGATCTGAACGACTGGTTGTTAATCCCATGAGGGCCCTTATAACTGACTCTGTTACCTCCGATATTTAGCAGGGAGTCTCAAGCCCCTCTTGGGAGAGACATACCTTCTTTAGGAAGGGAGGCCAATTTCAGCCACTTTACCCCATTTGTGTGCATATTGGTCGTTTGATTTTTGGTGTGCTCTTTGATTACTAGTTGGCCTTAGGATATATTCTTTTTCTTTAGAGTCTTAATTCATCGTGGAGTCGGACCAGCGTCCTCGACGATCTCGTCGCTTGTTACAGTTACCACCGGATTTCGAGTCTTTTCCTTCTAAAAGGTGTAGAGTTATTAGGCATGGTACACACACCTCCAACGTTCAGACTTGTGATTCTACAAGGATGAGTATTGAACCTAGTCTTTAGAACACTGGGAGCCCTTCGACTCCCACACCCACTATAGTTAATGGCACTCCTTCAACTCTTGCAACCACAATGGTTGTAGTGTCGGAGGCACCTATCATTACTATGGCTCGACCTATAGTTAATGCTCAATATCTTTCCTCGAACCCTTTTGGGTCTCTTGTTCACTCACCGGGCTATAATGTCCGGTCCATCCCTTTGGCCTCTAGTCCTTTTTCCTATGGTATGTTGAACTTTACTTCACAGTTTTCTAACGCCATCCCAGTTGTTGGACCTAATGATAGCATTGGTTTTGGGGGCACTACACCTCCTTATACTCCATTTTCATTTGGTGGTTCTCAAATCCCTCAAATGACTCCTAATATGGGAGGCATTCCTACCTTTAACCATGGGTCTAATCCTCTTTCTTTTGGGTGGAGCAGCCAACCTAGCGGACAATCTTCTGCTCAAGTTTTGTCTTATACCCCTACCTCCTCGGTGTCAATTCCGACCAATATGTTTGGCATAACGAATACACCTCTATCCTTCAGATTCCCACTTGAAGGGAGTTAGTTTCACTCTTTGGGAAACTCCCAACCCAGATCCAATCCGGCTGGGTGCAATTTTTATAACCTCCAATAGAACATTCCTACTAGAATGATGCCCAACCAACCTTTTATGAATCATCCCATAGGAGGGTCTTACAATCCCAGACAGGGCCATGGTGCTTACCAGAACCCTGCATGGGCTACGGTTCCTCAAACACAGTCTTTCCTAGGAGATTGGGGCCAGATGTCGCAACCTCGTCTCCCTTTTCTGGCCACGCTTAATATGCCAGACTTGTCTAAGTTAATGAACAACCCTGTGAGTCATGATCCTACATGGCCCCCCATCCCCACCAAGATTCCTTCAGAAATTTTGAAGTTTGAAGGTAAGAATGGTGAAGAACTTGGTGATCATGTTACTACCGTTCACCTATGGTGCTCCTCGAATTCCATTAATGATGATTCTATTCGGTTAAGATTGTTTCAACGCACCCTCATTGGAGTTGTTGCGAAATGGTATATCAAGATACCTAGGGGGGAATATGGGACCTTTAGTCAATTGGTGTTGGCCTTCCTTAACCACTTCTAATTGTCGATTCGTTATGATGTTGGCCTAGAAATTATGCCAATTTTACACCAGGACACCGCCACTCATATCTCGGATCATATCCAGGAGTGGCGTAAACGGAAGAGGTTGATTAAGACCTCCATACCCCATACCTTTCTTTTAGAATGGTTCCTTAAGTCTTTGCACCCTCCTATCTCAAAGGATGTTGCTACTGTCAGGGTTACCACTAAGAAAAAAGCAATCTTTAAAGCCCACCACCTAGATCTAATATATGTTCAGTCTGGGATGTTATACCACATTCTTTCGGACACACCATGTTCAACTTATGACTCTAGACAAAAGCCCGGACCTCATGCCGATGGCATTGTAGGCTCCACCGATGTGAAATCCATAGACTCAGTGACAAGCCATTTGAAAGAGTTGTCTCTAAACCAATCTATAGGAGGGCCAGCTTCGTTTGTGTCTTCCAACCCCACTCAATCAGTAGATGTACATTCTGTGCAATCATCGGCCAACCCAAATGGTAACCAGGAACCATGCAGGAATAAGAAGAAAGGATGTAATAATCGTAAGGGTCGGAAAAATGGTAATAAACCTAAGGACAATGGTAACAATGAGAGGATGAATAATAATGTTGGAGAGGGAAAACAAGAAAGACGTAAGGTGAAATTTCCCTGTAATCTTTGTACAGACGATCACCTTGCACATTTATTCCCTAAACTTGCGGAAGTTGCGAGACTATTATCTCTACCACCCGCTGTGCTAACAAATACTTTTCCACATAATCAACACATGGCCTCAAGTTTTTCAAATGCCGGGAATGCGGCTGGTGGGAGTCAAAACCCGTTGTTGCAAGATGACGACCGTTTGTGCATCAATATGGTCAATGTGAAAGTTAATGTAGCCACTCGATCTCGAGATTATAGCTCTTCACAAGTGATTCCTAGTCTAGAATCTCCTCCTCCTCCTCCAGAGATGAATTTACATATTGAAAAACCAGAGCCACCTGCTCATATTCTTAAAGGAGTACTCAAGCACTCTACCCACAATCCAAATGATAGAGCCGCCCAAACCTACTCTATTTTTTAGGACCTAGGTCAAAACCCCTGTGCGTTGTTGTCTTTGGAGGTACTCCAGACGTTTCCTTCATAGAGGAATGCCTTACTATCTGCATTAGGAGCTCCAGAACCCAATGGCTCAAAAATTATCAATTTTGATGTCACCGATGTGAAGCCTTTCTTTCCTTACCATGTGGCATTCCAAATCCACATGGAGTACTCAAAGTATACCATCAAATGTGTGGTTGTTGATGAAGGAGTTGCTACATGTGTGATGTCCCTGATCTGTTGGAAAGCTCTCGGTTCTCCGACTCTTTCTAAGTCATCGAACATGTTGACTACTTTTGACAGTGATTCCTTCCGCCCTCATGGTATTCGTCTTGCCTTTCCAGTCTAGTTAGGTGGGAAGATGGTAGAGGTGGAGGTCGAGGTAGTTGATGCGCCTCTTGATTATAACTTGTTACTAGGACACAATTGGACCTATGTTATGGTCATCGACGTATCGTCTATCTTCTGTACCCTTTTTTTTCCTCATGAAGGGAAGATCGTGACGATCGACCAGTTATCCTTTGTGTACTCTATTCCTAATGCATCTATTGGATCGTCAATCCATGTGATCAACAATTTTCATCCGACAACTGAGAATATTGGTGTCGGAATGTATTCTTCCCTTATGGGTACTCTTGACTTCACGACACCGAGTCACCACATTTACACCATGTCCAGTAGGCCCGTTTCGACAGGGAGGTCCATTCCTTTCTGCACTTCCTATTTTAGTGATTTGTGGACCCTACCTTCCCTGACTTCCTCTTGTGAAGGTCAGTTGGATGCTGAAATGGCCATGCCACTATCGGCAGCGGAGATTGTGTATCAATTTGTTCTTGACTCTTCCGCCGATATCGATCTTGTTACCTCACAGATGGATGAGGATGATGTCGTTCTTAGGCATGTTTTGGCCACTTCGTTGTCTTGTTCACATGACTGCCTCGATGGGACTTTTCCTTTGGACGGAGCTATCATCGAAGCCACAAATGGTTCCAACAAACCTTGGGATGATATGCATCACCGCTCTTATTTTCTCCCAGAGCTTGAACGAATCGAACATGATGACTTTCGATCTACTTTGAGTGAGATAGTCGATCACGTAGTAGTTCCACTTGATACGCACAACATTTATTCCTAAGGAAATATTGCGAGTATTTATCCTACTATCATGATCAATATCTCTCGTACCCCTAGCAAGGTTGAAAACATAAATATTGGTGCGGATTGTTCGCCGGAAGAAATCTTAATCTACATCGAAATCTTCAAGGAATTCCGAGATGTTTTTTCTTGGTCATATGAAGAGATGTCGGGAATCGACCCTCGTATTGTCGAGAATGGGCAATGTCTTAGAGCTTTCAATCCCAGGAAGACCCTTGCTATTAAGGCAGAGGTGGAGAAGCTACTTAATGTTGGCTTCATCTACCCGGTACCCTTGACTGAATGGGTATCCAATCCCGTTAATGTGAATAAGAAGCAAGAAATTATCCATGTATGTATGGAATTTCTTGACTTGAACAAGGCCTGTCCTAAAGACAACTTCCCGACACCTTTGATCGATCAGATTCTTGACGAGTGTGTGGGAAGCGAAGTATTTTATTTATGGACGGATTTTCAGGGTATAACCAAATTCAAATTAAATGTAAGGATCAACACAAGACAACATTTATTTTTCCTTTGGGTACTTTCGTATACCAAAAAATTCCTTTCAGCCTTTAAAACGTTGGAGCAACCTTCTAACGTTCCATGACCTTTGCTTTTCACGATCTTAAGCATATAGTCGAATCTTACCTTGACGATCTTGTTGCTCACTCTCGCAAGAGAGTGGATCATGCTACGCACCTTCGACTTGTTTTTGAAAGATGTCGTTACTATAGAATCCGGTTGAACCCTCATAAGTGCATATTTTTTGTTAGGTCAGGTCGTCTTTTGGGATTTCTAGTTTCTGAGACCGATATCATGGTAGATCTATTAAAGGTTGAGGCAATACTTTTATTGCCTCCCCCACGCACTATTAGACAACTTCAAGGTTTACAGGGGAAAGCTAAATTTCTACGTCGGTTTATAGTAAATTATGCCAATATCACTTAGGGTTTCATGCGTCTTTTGAAGAAGGACACCCCTTTTATCTTGGATGAGCGAGCCTAGGAGTCCTTCGATGCTTTGAAGAAAGCCTTGGTATCGGTGCCTCTACAAAAGTCTCCTGACTACAATAGGGATTACTTGATTTATATCGTCGCCTCTAAGGAGACGATTGGTATGGTGTTGGTTCAGGAGGATGATGAGCTCCACGAGCATGTCATTTACTACATTAGTCAAAACTTAGTCGGTCTTGAACTTAATTATTCTCACATTGAAAAGATAGCTTTGGTTGTCGTTCACGCAGTCCAACGTTTATGTCATTATATATTACTTTGCAAGAATATTGTGGTTGTCAATGTCAATCTATCTCAATACGTCCTTACCAGGCGTATCATAGGGTGAAAATATAATAAATGGATTGTCATTTTACAAAATTTTGATCTCGATTTCACTTCTGCGAAATTCAAGAAATCACTAGTCTTCGCGGAGTTAATATCTGATTTTCCACAATTAGATGAGGATGTTATCCATGTTGATTCATTTGTGGATGAACACATTTTTCTTGTTTCGTCATCCGACCCCTGGTATGGAGACATTGTTCTCTATATTCAAACTTTGAAGTTCCCTCAACATCTCTCGCGAGATGACCGATGACGTGTAAGATACCAAGCTAAGAATTATATTATCATTGGTGACACTTTGTATAACCGAGGAATAGACAAGATCGTGCATCATTTTTTAACTCACGGAGAAGCCGAGTCCTTCTTGAACGATTGCCACAGTGGGGCTTGTGGTGGTCATCTATTCGGGCTTGCAAAAGCCCAAAAAATTTTGCGAGCTCATTATTTCTAGCCTACTATCTTTAAATATTGTCTTGAAGCGGTTAAGAAGTGTCACCCATGCCAGGTGTTCACTCAGAAAATGCGCTCACATACAACCCCTCTTCACCTAGTCATTATCATCGGTCCCTTCACCAAGTGGGGGGTGGACTTCGTGGATTGCAACCCAACTTTGGTTGGGGGGCATCGGCACATTATCGTGGTCGTCGACTACTTTACGAAGTGGGCCAAGGCCATGCCTACAGTTAAATCCGATGGGAAGATTGTCACCTTCTTCGTATTCACTCAAATTATCGCTCGGTTTGGTATCTTGAGTGAGATTGTCATTGATCATTGCAGTCACTTTCAGAACAAAATGATAGAAGAACTAGAATCTAAGCTGGGGTTTAGACATGATCATTCTTCTCCTTATTACCCCTAGGAGAATGGACAAGTAGAGGCCATCAACAAGTCTCTCAAGACCATTTTGCAAAAAACTGTCAGCCAAAGTAAATCTGACTGGCACATTATGCTATATCCCGCACTCTTGGCATACCGAACCTCGGTCAATACTACCACCAGATTTTCCCCTTTCTAGTTAGTACATGGTGTGGAGTCGATATTACCTATTGAATGTGAAATCCCTTCTCTTAAGTTGGCAGTCGCGCTCCTACCTGACACTTCCGATCTCGAGCGACGCCTTGTACACCTAGAGAGTTTTGACGAGCAACGTTAAGATGCCTCTACGACTATTGAGGCGAAAAAAATATGTGTCAAGGTCCATTACGATAAGTATGTTTGTCCTTGGTTGTACGTTGAGGGTGACTTGGTCCTCTTGTATGATCAAGCCAAAGAACCGTTGGGGGCAAACAAGTTTAAACCCATGTGGCATGGTCCTTATTGTTGGAGTTACTTCACACACACCTAGGATTTATTTTTACTAAGGTTTTTCCTTGTTTATTATTCATAATTATTCATTATCTAGTCTCCTATATTTAGGGGAGAATATTCCACTAGGATAATATTCTCTTTCAGTTGACACTTCAGTTTGACTAGTTGGGTTGAGTTTAGATGTTGCATTGGTTTTGTCACCATGCAACATTGGGATCATCACCAGCTAATGTGAAATTGCCTCGGGATCATCACCAGACTGGCACATTACCCTTTATTTCCTAAGTTAACTCCTCACTACTATATGTTTAGTCAGTTAACTAAAGACTAGTTGACTAGTTAACTTAACTAGGTGGCAGTTCACTCCTGTAACTTCTTGAGAGACTAGACTAGGTGGAAGTTCACTCCCATAACTGTTGGTGTGTGTCTAGATCACTCTAGACCACCACTATGGCTCATTAGTTACTCAGTGATCCTATATTTATTGTAAATTATTCACTCTTTGAGTGTGAAATACAATTAATGAGAATTGTTTCATTCTTTGTCTCCTTCTTCTTCTTTCTTTTATTCTCTCTGCAAATGTGTGTATTATTGTTTAGCTAGATATATTCTATGCAGGTTTAACACATTTACATGGTATCAAAGCCAACGGACTGCTAAGAAAAATCTACACCAAATTATTTTTGCAGGTACTAAAGATTGAAGAACACAGAAAAGATGGAATCTATGTTTTACTCATCGACAATACTTCTCATGCCTCGTAACTATTTGGAATGGAAGCCAAAGATTCTACTTATTCTTAGATGCAGAGGCTTGTACCAAATAACTATGGCAATGGAAGTATAGCCTGATTCCTCTGATGAGAAAAAATGACTTTCTCAATTGACAAGATATGGCCATAGGATTTATCTTCTTGTCTACATCTCTAGAAATTCTCCAGCAAGTATATGATGACTCACAAGAATCAACTCCAAATGAATTATGGACCAGATTGGAGGTTCTATTCGGGAATAAATAATATTGTGAAGACTTCATGCAAGAGGTTGAACAGATAGATACAGAAGAGGAGTCATCAGAAGATCAAGATTCTTATTATGAAGAGTCTTCTACAAAAGCATTTGCAGAAATTTGTATTCCATTAATTGAAGATGATGTCTACTCCATTTCATATTTTTTTTCTGAAATTCATGTGGAAGATATATGGCATGCATATCAAAAGTCACATCCAGACACTTTTGCATGCACAATGCATGCATCCTAGGAGACAAGAAGGGAGTCGTGCACATCAAACTCAATTCTGATATTTTATGAGCACAATTTGCATAAACAAATTGGATATTTGAATTCCTCTCGATAAAATATCCAATTTCAAAAATAAATCGTCCCAAACGGAGTCCGAAAAGTGAAGTTATGATCTTTTTAAAATCAACAAAATTTCAACATTTTTTCAGAAACGGTCGCACATTTTTCAAAATTTCATCCAAAATTTATTAGAATGTTATTCATTACAAGATAAAGTCGATATGTATGGACATCTCAATGGGGCATATACTTCTTCAGATCCATGCAGATATCTACATCTTCAATAAAATATTCAACGAGCATAAACTTGCACAGTTGCGAGGTCTTGTTGGAGTGAAGGACAAGGTTGCTTAGCAACTGCTTTTTGTTCCTTCTCATTTTTTTTTACATGCATTGTAATTTGAGTGGGGGGGGGGGTTCCCATGAGGTTTCCCCTCTTTCCTCGTTTAGTTCAGTGTATATTTTGTATTTGGGTACCTAACATGGCCTTGTTGTCGGGACCCATTGTTTATTTTCACCATAGTGATGTTCAAGGGGGGTGTTGGAGTTACTTCACACACACCTAGGATTTATTTTTCCTAAGGTTTTTCCTTTTTTATTAGTCATAATTAGTCATTATCCA
>JZKD02S0182599.1:5361-15412 GCA_000966675.3 Picea glauca | reverse complement strand
GGTTCTCTAACAATACTTCTAGGATAACTCAACCGCAAAGCGTCTTCCGGTGAGGGATTTCACCATAAGGGGACTACTTTGGAGTTTATCCATTTGTACAACCATGACAAGACAAAAACCACTTTGGAGTTCACCGCAAAGTGTCTTCCCGTGAGGGCTTTCACCATAAGGGGACCACTTTAAAGTTCATCCATTTGTAAAACCATGACAAGAAAATAATGAAAAAAAAAACAACCAATCCCAAGTTCCATGGTCCAATCTTTATCGAAATTCACCATTCTCAAATCAATTTAAATTACAAATTTGTATCTTTGAATGTAATTTATGAAACTAACACATTATCCTACTTCATAAAACAAGGCTTGTTCAAATAAGGTTGTACCATTAGTCTATCTTTTCCCTTTTCATAATTTCTTCACTCTTCTCTTTTCATGTGGCAAATCTATATTCATTAGTAATAAATTCAATACTGGTAAAGGCAGGCGGTGGTATTGATATGGATATCTCTGTGCTCCTTCACATCTCATGTTTCCTGACATACATTTTTTCAGCAGAAAATTTCTCATTATATTTAATATATAATAGTGTTCTCAAAGAGAAGAGCCTTAACGGGACATACACAAAACTTCAACCCCAATCCGAGGGAGTACAAAAAGAGCAACCTCCTCTTAAAAAAACAAAGGAATCAAAACCTATACTAGATACTTCCATTGCTTTCACAAAGACTGATAGGACTCTATAAGAGTCAACCTCCATATTCTAAGACAAAAAACTATATAGACTCCAAAAAAGACAGAAGGATTGTGCAGTAGCTAAAAGAGATGCATAATGAGAGGAGGACCCTCATGTCCTTCAATCCATTTGTTGTACATGATCTTCCCTTCTGGATACTGGAGAGCCTTTTTGGATAAAGCATTTGCTTCCCAATTATGTTCCTTGAATATGTGAGCAAACCTGAGTGTACTAAAAGATGTTGTTAATTACTTAATTCTGTCCTTCCAACCCACTAAAGAGATGACTTGTAAATTTCCCTTGCAGTTCAACCAGTCAATCACTATTTTTTAATCTCCAAAGACTTGTATATGTTCAAAGTCCAACCGAGAAGCCAATATTAAGGTCGCCCAAACGCCTAGAAGTTCATCCCTTGTATTTGTACCTGGGCCACAATTGAGAGTCCATTTGTAAATATTATTCCCTATTGATTTTATTACTCCCCTTGCCCAACTTAGTAAACCATTTGTTTGTGTTGCTCCATCAAACCATCCAACAGTAGGAAAAGCATGACAAGGAAACTTGAAAGTTCTATGACAATTCACTTTCCGAGAACCTAATCCTAAAAGATTATCCAATTTCCCCAGAGTTTGAATGACAACCGAACCGGTAGTAGGGGTACCATTTTTGAAAATTTTCTTATTTATTTCCAACCAAATAAGCCAGCAGGCCAAGGAGGGAAGAGTGATGTAATTCCTCTCCTTTTTAATCCAACTGCCAAAACAGGTAATTAAGTTGTTACCTTCCCAATTTGTTTTTAAATTTAGTGCAATTTTTATCTTCTTCCACACTTGTTGAGTAAAAATACAGTTGACCAATAGATGCAAGACTGACTCAGAGTCCCTGGAACATAAGTGACAAGGACTTGGTCCTTCCCAACCTTTTTTGTGTAGGTTATCCCAAGTTAAGATTTTATTTTCCACTGCAAGCCAAGTGTATAATCTGATTTTTAAGGCAATATCCCATGACCACAAATGCCTCCTCCAACCTCCAGTCGGTTGCTGCCAAAGTTTTTTTGCTAAAGCATTATAAACATTTTTTACTGATAGGATTCTCGAGTTGTCTCCACCAATCCAAACTAATTTGTCTTCTATTTGTTGAAGCTTAACCCCGGATCCAATTAAAGCCCTACAAAAGTTACTCCATTCAAGTGCCAAATCACCCACAAGTTCCAATTCAAAACTATATTTCCATTGTGCAGTTATAAACCCCAAAGTATTATGAGCTCTGGCTTGATAAAGATATATAATATTTTTAAGCTTTAAGGACGAAAAAATATCTTGTGTGAGCAGTGAAGTGTTTCCCAAGCCCAAAATCATGTATTTTTTAATTAAGATTGATTGTCTATTACCAGGACTCCAACTTAACTAGTGAGTGATAAGAGGAAGGGATTTTAGAAGAAATTTCCAAGTCTGAGAATATAGGGGCATATTATTCGAGGCTGATCTGAACCAAGTAGAAACCAAAGTATAAGGAAGGTATTTATCCTTGATCACCCTATGCCAAATTCCATCCTTCGTCAGGACACGCCACAGTGAGTTTGCAGCCAAAGTTCGGTCAAAGTGATGAATATTCCTTATACCCGAACCACCAAGAATCTTTGGTCTAGCTAACACCTCCCAGCTACACAGGTGGAAATGATGAGTTGTGCTACACCTCAAAAATTAATTGTCTAATCTTATTAAGCACATATATTGGGACCGTCGCTAGCTCCATCCAATAAACTAGTTGGATTTCCAGCACCGCTTTTACTAGGATGTAACGACCACCTAGTGATAACCACATGTTACACTAGTCTCCTATTCTGTTTTCAAATTTTGCTAAAATCCATCTCCAATCATCAAACTTGTATTTTTGAGCTTTTAAAAAATATCCCAGGTATCTGAAACCTTTAGCCATGTCTGCAAAATTATAAGAAAAAGTTGACTTAAACTTATCCAACATCTCCCCTTATAGACCTGAGTGATGGAAAGTAGACTTGCTCATGTTAACTTTAAGTCTTGAAGCACTACAGAAAATATTTAAGAGGGTATTAATCTCCTTCCATTCCTCTATGGAGGCCTTTGTCATAATGAGAATGTCGTCAACAAAGAAAAGGTGAATAATTTTTACAATCCTAGAAACCTTCACCCCTGTCAGGCTTCCCTTAGACTGACCTTTTTTCAACAACAGACTGAAACTTTCCATAACTAAAATGAACAGTGATGGCGATAGCATACAACATTTCCTTAGTCCTCTATCACTTTGAAAAAAAGGGGAAGTCTCTCCATTTATAAGAACAACAAAACAGGAACTAACTACACCCCATAATCTAGTTAATAGTAGATAGGATGAATCCCATTTGAATAAGAATCAATCTTAAAAAGTCTCATTTTACACAGTCATAAGATTTTTTTAAATCCAGCTTTAAAATTAGAGCCTTCAAATTTTTCATTTTTATACTGTGTAAACATTCTTGCGTCGTCCCAATAGCATCCAATATCTGCCTGCCTTTTAAGAAACTTAGTTGTTCACTCGACAGAGACCTCAAGAGAATAGGTTTTAGTCTATTTGCAATCACTTTTGCTATCAACTTATAATATAAGTTACAGAGAGTTATGGGTCTGTAATCACCAAAAGTCGAAGGTTTATTTTCTTTAGGAATTAAATCCAGGAAGGTTGAGTTTAGAGAGCTTATCACCTTACCTCTCATCCTAGAGTCCTCCACTAACTCCAACAGATCATCTCCTAGCAGGTCGAAGAAATGTGAGAAAAACTCAATCATCCAGCCATCAGGGCTCGAACTTTTATATTTTGCAAAGAGCTTCAAGACTTCCCTAATCTCTGGTTTTGTACAAGGTTTATCAAGTTTAATAGTATCCTCCTCATTTACAAAACAAGGAAAAAAAATGGTTGTATAAACTTGATCAACTATGGAAGCTTGTTCACCGATTTCAAACAAACCTTTAAAATTTCTTTTGACTTCTTTTTTAAGTGCCTCTTGTCCCCTGTGGATTTTCCCATCCTCATCCAGAACCTCCCAAATATGTTTGTTATTCCTTCTAGCACTAGAAAATCTATGAAAATACCTTGTATTTTGATCATCGCTCTTCAACCAAATAGCTCTACTCCTCTGTCTCCAGAGTTCTTCATCGTGGAGAAGTAGTGTTTTGCACTCTTCCTCCAATTTCTTTATGTGACAGTTTGTATGAAGGTCCCTCCCAACCCTCATAATCGAATAAAATGAGTCACGCGGCTCCTCCTCCAGTGTTTATATTCTTATGAGTTTTCCCCTTCTCTATAGCTTTACCCAGGATTTAATCCGTAGTTTTAACACTTTCAGTTTCCACACAAATCTTTGTTGAATGTCAGTTTCCACCGAAAAACCTTGATCAAGCCAGACATATTTCACTATAGAAGTGAACTCTTCCTCCACTAACCAAGACGAGTTTAGCTTAAAAGGGTAGGCCATAGGATACTTAAGAAATTTGAATTGTGCAATAACTGGTCCATGATCTGAGAAAATGGGTATTCCACCCAGGATCTGTATCTGCCTGCTTCACTTAATAGGTCCTTAGATGCATAAATACGATTCAGCCTTTTAGAAATGTTTTCAACCCTCGCTCTGTCATTCCTCCACGTGGGAGCCAATATATCCGGTAGAATATCCACCAAGTGATTTTCCTGGAAAAGATCTTTAAACAAGCCAACAAGTTTGTCCAATGTGTCGAAGCTCCCCAGACCTCATCTGCTCTAGTTGTGAAATTTAGATCCCCTGCAACAATCAAATTTTTATAAGCCAACAATCCTCTAGAGGCCACTTGTTCCCAAAAATATTTTCTCTTGTTCCAAGGGCCATAAACATTAAGCAGACAAATATGCTTGTTATTCTCCAAAGATAAGCCAATAAGTAAAATTCCACCGTAACTAAGGAAAGGATCCAGAACAAGTTTATTAGGATCCCATGTCACCAATAATCTGTCAGAGTTTCTAACCGAACTAACAACACAAGATAACCAACTTGGAAAAAATTGTAACATAAACAACCTTGCTTTTTTTTCATCAACAAGGGTTTCTTGTAAGAAAATTATGTCAGGTTTTGTTTTTTGCAACAGTCTACACATGGAGGCCACTTTCAAGGTCCCCCCCACCCCTATGAGATTTAAGGAGAGAAGAATGCAAGGGCTTTCATGCCTCTAAGAGCCACGTTGTCAGTAACACTGGAAAGAAGAGAGTCAGAGATGAAGAGGCAACATAATGGATTTTTTACGTGCACTCCTTGTTTTTATGGGAGAGGTCTCAAAACCCAAACCCTTTGACGAAGAGAATTCAGATACTGGTCCCACACTAGACTTTTCTATCTTTTATGACAGTCCAAGAGGTCTAGAAATTTGTAAAACTTCCCTCCCCTGATAAGTTGGGATAGGGAGAGGGGTAACAACCTCTATGTGCAAAGGGACTAAAGTCTCCAGAGCCTCCCCCAGAGAGCTCTCTCCTAGCTACGGTTCCCTATAGCCCCACAGAATAAAATAATCCCTCTTTGTCCCATTGGTTGAGCCCCCATCCCCTAGAGAAGCCAGAGCCTCATTGTTCTTAAAGCCCCAGAAGTAGGAGAAAAACTATCATGGATTTCAGAGTTAACCCTAACCCCCCCAGGAGAGGAGTTTGTTGTCTCAGTACAAGAATTGGTCCTCCCCCTCACAAAGAGCTGAGGTATAGACTCAGAAATAGGTGTCCCTTCCCTGACTAACAACGAGACAAAAGGAGAAGTATGCATTGTTCCCACGGCCAAAGGGATAGTAAATTCAAGAGAATCCCTTTCACATGTTGAAAGTGAAAAATAGAGTGAAGGACAAAGAAATTTTAGCTTACCTATGACAGTGTCTGAAGCATTTGGACGTAAAGACTCTTTAAGCCCAACAATGGCAACATCTTGTTCATAGGAGTCTACACCAAGTGAAGCACATCTGGTCGCCTTCCTGAGTAGCAAATCTTCGGACTCCTCCTCCTCCAAAAAACCCTAAAAATCATTTCTCAGGTGGCCAGTTCTACGACAGAGAGTGCACCGAAAAGGTAATCCCAAGTAATCCAGTTTCTTACTGATAGTATGAGTGCGCCAACGTATTTTTAAGGACTCCAATAAACTTGTATGAATATCAACTTCCACCAGTATCTTACCCATCCTTCTTTGAGGTGCACTTAGAACCTGGTCATCCACTTTTATGAAACAACCAAGTGTGTTTCCAATTGCGCCCATGGCATTCCCATTCCAAAGGTTTAAAGGTAAGCCCGGTAGCAGAACCCAGAGGTGCCTAAACTGAAAATAATCTCGCACAGGGTCGAAGTTAATCCTCCAGTGTTTTAATATCAAGCTCCCCTCATCAAATGACCACAAATTTTCCAAACTAAGCGAGGTGTCTTTAGCAGAATTAAACTTGAAAGGAGACCAATACATCCGAACCCAATCTGTGATGGACGAAGAGCACCGGGAGCAGTATGACAATCGACCCATCAAAGCTTTAAGTGTCAGGTTTATCGCTTCCTCTAATCCTAAATCATCCCCCAGAACCATCTTTCGTCTAGAGCAATTTGGAAGCCACATCTTCGCACAGTATTTCCTCCAAGGATGAGGTTTCACTGCTAAGGAAGCCTTCTCACAACATGCCTGATTAAAACCAATGTCCACCTTCCTATCACCCTTAATAGCCTCCACACTCTGTCTAGGAGTCCAGGCACAAGCAACAGTTGCAGAGATAGGAAGTTTTTTAGCCTCATTCGCACTTTGAGAAGTCAAGGAAGGATCAGGCATAAAAGACGAGGGTAATAACTTCGGGAGTAATGGAGCAGTGGTAGTGGGATGCGATGTGGTCGAGGTGAATAAACCCGCCTTCCGCCAAGCCTCCTCGTCAACCACACTCATAAGTGTGTTGACTGTTGCTTCCATCATGGAAGCTTCTAACTACGCCATAAAAGACTTGTCCTCAGATATCGTTAATAGCGCATATCCCAGAAGAACATGAGCTAAAAGTGATCTGTCAAACAAGACATGCCACTTAAGGACACTGCGCACAGTTAAAAACACCGGTGTCACTATGACTAGAACTGGCAGAAACACCTCCAAGTTAAGAAGAGTCACCCCTCTCCAAACGAGAGTTCTGCATCATGCTTCCAAACAACAGATCACCTCCACCACCATAGACATCCGCCATTATCACTCGCTAAACCAAGTTGCAGGTCTTCCTACCATTTTCTGACATACCCAGCGAACATATGAGTACATAATTGAATATTTAGAATTCTCATCAAACCTAGCTTTGCTATGACGATTAAATAATATTTTTTTATGGAAACAATTTCCTTATGGTTATCGTTACTTCCAACTTCATGGGACAATACATTAGTCACGTGATGGAAATAAGTGCAACTTGTGATGGGTGGAGATGGATAAAATCTTTCGCCGAATCTTGCTTTTTCTTTCTACTATTGTTGTTGTTTGATTGATTGACACAAGTTGATGGTTTCATGCCAACTTTTTTCCACTTCCACTGCATTATTATTCCATTCAGTGGTTGGACCCCGCCACTACAGAAGATGTTGCTCTGCCCAACAAACAACAGAACTTGCACGAATACACTGCATGTGTGGAATTCGGAATTGCGTTTCAGAGATCACACTAAGATCTGCAAATGGAAAGCTTAAATACTCGTAGTCCTCTCCTTTCTGTAAGCTCTCTCTAACTTGTTTTGCCCTCCATTCACTGTCTGTAGCTTCCTTCCTTCAACTAATTCACTGAATTTAGTCCATAAACATCAATAAAGATGCCTACTGCTACTCATTTGAGGAGAAACATCCCCAAAAGAGGGTAGGTGAAGGCAGCCATTGCCTCTTCCCTTGCCCACTCCATCAGATCGTTGTTAACACCACCTAAATCCTTCAACTATTTTGTTTCTTCCTCTTCCTCTTCTTCAGCTACTGCGAATCATTTGTGGGAACACTGAATGAGCTTGTAGATCAAAATGGCTTATCTCTATATTGTTAATACAGATAGAGCTGCTCTCATTACAATTGCAGTGATGCAGAAACTAAGCCATGATGGATCAATGGGATCTTCAAATCTGCAGTCCAAATCTTTTGGTCACTTGTCTTACTCTGTTCCCCAGATTTGGAACCCTGCAACACCAACAGAGTTTGTTCTCTAGTGATTAACAAATACATATGAAGAGGGAATTTTTTTCTATTGCATCATTCCAACCAGTCAGAGAAGCTCCTCCATGGAACCTCCTCCATGTGTTTCTAGTCTGCTCACATCAATTTCATGCCATACAATTTCATGATGTTATTCCAAGTCCAATTCTTATGAGCTTAATTTATACAAGTGATGTTGAATGTACTGGTAAAACGTGCAAAGGTTCACTGATGTGAAAAGGATGTTAAGTTTGGATACTATGGACAGCTTTTCAAATATATTTGCAGTTTTGAGGTATAAGCACTATTTTTCACAATCTTGTGCAGTGAACTTCACAGCGCCCATAGGAAACTTGTGCACAAAGAATTTGGCTGGCATCCACAATTAATATGTTTCTTCTTTTTGGCTATTATTATAATTATTGGCTATTATTATAATTATTGTATATTACATATTTCAAATTACAGATCTCTATACCCGCTACGAAAACAATTCTTGCAAAGTTAATTTTTTAGGCTAATAAATCCTCGGCAATTCATAACGGACTTTATCTTTGTTGAATTTCCTTTTTATAAACCCCAAATATAATATCCACAGCTAGGCAAACTTTCTATATATTTGCTTGCAATGTGTGGTCCTAAAGCGTTCTCAATATGGGCTCCCGTTAGTGAAAAAGCACCTTTTATAAAAACAAAATATACTATAAATAAATATTAAGAATAACAAAATTATAAGATTTATTAATTATATTAATGTAAATTTCTTTAAATATCAAAAAGATTTACTAAATAACAAAATTCTGGATTTACTAAATATAAAAAAGATTTTTGATAAAAACAAATATCATATAAATATATACTAAAGAATAATTAAATCAAATCAAAAGTTTTACCTTATTTATTGATTATAACAAAGTATATTTATTTTTACTTTAGATTTATTAAACATAACAAAAAATTATTGATTATAATAAAGTATATTTAATTTTACTTTAGATTTATTAAACATAACAAAGAATTTTAAAATGTAACTCTTTACATATTTAAAAGTTTTATCTTATTTATTAATAACAATGTATATTTATTTTCAATGGGGATTCATAAGTGGTTACAAATTCACTTAAAGTGGAGGAGAGTACTAGGAGACTCTCCATTATCTTTCACAAGGTACTCTCCTATGTGTAGCACCTTAAAAAATCATTGCAGCAATGTAAGATAGAACAATGTGGGATATTTATGTCTAGTTCTTTGTGCTCTCTTGACATCAATCTCAATGGTCCTCGACCCCTTTGATTTCTTGGTAATGGTTCAATTGGTAGTCCTTGTTTGTGGTTTCTCTTTTGATGGTGGTTAACTACTCGCAGTGGTGCAGTGGTTGGACTTTCCTCACCCTGGGAGCTTTGTTGGTTTATGGTCTTGCTTCTTTCGTCATTTCTGGCTCTTCGCTTCTCGGTGTCCCCAACTTCTTAGGTGGAAGGCTTGTATCCCTCCGAGGGTCTATCCACTCTCGAAAATCCCTTTGTTGTTGTTTTCAAGGATAGGTTCATCCTACTTAAGGACATGGATTATTTTGACTTGAAGGAAACCCACAAGACCCTTAAACAACATGACTTTGCATTGGAGGAATTGTAAGGAAAATTAAAAGCTCACAGGACGGGAGGGAAACTTTAAGTTCCCATGGAGAATTGTTCATGAGCATTATGTTAACTCAAGAAAAACATATTTAATCTCTAGAGATTGAATTGGCTACACTCAAGAAGACTTTTTCTAACATGACCAAACAAGGGCAGTGCAACCCTACAAGAGAGCTCACACTGCAATCAAATTTGAACAATTTATCCAAGCCTCTTACTCTATTCAGAGGCTTAGAAGTTGAAAACAACCTTTCAAAATGACGTATTTTCTTTATGCTAGTCACATATTTTAAATTTATGTATTTTAAAATAGCCAATATATACTTGTCATTTTGAGTTGAACTTGGTATATTCCAATAACGTGTACAAGACTTAGATGTATTGATGGATAATCTCTTGATTTTGATATGTAATCAACTCCTGGGGTCCTCTTATGTATGTTCTTTTTGCTGCAAATTTATTTTTAGTCTTTTGTAATAGAA
>JZKD02S0182588.1:0-22802 GCA_000966675.3 Picea glauca | reverse complement strand
GATTAAGTAGTTTTTTCGCTTCAACTGATCTTTTAGGGACTCGACGGAATATTGGTTGGCCGTAGAAAAATCCCCCAATGTCCCTGCTATCTGAGTTGCAAATTCTTTCTTTTTCATGTCTTTTCCATCGGCTAAGACTTTATATTTCTTGGCTACCTTGCCTACTTCTTGATAAATATCTTTCTTTACAACAACCTTTCTCTTCTTATCGAAGAAAAATTTGTTCGGAGGAAACTCCTCCACAGTTATGGGCGATAGTTACTCACTGAAAATCCAACCTGTGTCTAGGATCCCTTTTGTAGGTTGTAGGGGAGTAACATCAATGATGGGACTACCGATCTGCTTGGATGATTTCCTCGGAGTAACAACCGAGGTTGGTTTGCTTGTAGGTTTGGGAGTCTCGGCTTCCTGTTTTGAGACCCTAGTTTGCTTCTTCTTTTCCTGGTGTTCTTCTTAGTCTGGTGTTGAATATTTGGAGCCCTTGGCTTTCGTTTGTTGTACATCTGGAGTCGTCGGGTTTTTACCCTGTAAGACTTGGGGAAGGCGGCTTCGCCGGTGTTCCTGGAATTTGAAAATATCGGCCATCTCTTCGGGCAACAGGGCTTGTATCCGACTCAATACCTCTGCATAGGATCTCGCACCTTGAAAAATATCATCATGAGGCAAATTATCGTGTTCATATCTTTTAAGGCCACAACTAGCCATGTGATTACTTACGACCCTGTGTGGGTCATGTTTCTTGAACTCAATGTGGACGAATTTAATATCTTCCAAGGTTGTTGCCTCAGCCTTTGCATGTCTGAAATTTAATAAAGAATAAGTATTCAAATGAATAGGGAAGGGTGGCCATACCCTTTTCAAAAATCCTTTAAGCTCTTTTCTTATGCCACCAATCATGGTTTTCCTAACGATTTCATGACAAACCAACCTATCTGGTATAAATAATGGTAGAGCGTATGGAAGAACAGAGGCGCCGAAAACCCTGATGTATGAAAATTATGCCTTTACGTACCAGTCATCCACGCTGCTCAAGTTGGCCGCGAGGCTATCTGAAATCTTGGGTGGTGGATTACCAAAGATGGTGACATGCATCAACACCATTACCCAATTGAAAATCTCGTATATGAAGTCAGTGGCCTTATCCTCCCAAAGTTTTGAATGGTAGACATGGATAGGCTCAGCATCAAATGGAGTCTAGCTCAATCTCATTAGGGGAAAAGGCATCATATAACAAATGGCGTCCATGATATATGCAGACATAAAGAATGAATCAGCCTTCCCATTTTCCCTCTGCGTCCAATATTCTGTAATATGACTGGTTAGGCTGTCTAACAATAGTTTGGCCCAGTCGAAGGAACAACCTTCAGCGACTGTATGAATCAAAGGCACCCATGGAAGAAAGAAATGTGTGGTGTCCTCCCTCCCATACAATCTATAGGTCATCATTGCTATGTATTTGAATTGCGGTTCTAGGGAAGAGATTGAATAAACTCTGTTACCGTCCACCCTAAACTTGGCGGGGTGTGAGACCCAATCTTTGATCAGATCAGATAGGCTTTTGCCATATTGTTCACATTCCTTCTTCTTAAAACCTTCTAGAAACTCGGCATTGTGTGAGAAGTTTGGTGTGGGTGACAATTTGTACATCACCTGCAAATGTTCTGGTTTGAAAGTCCCAACGGTCACCTTCTACTCACTGATAATGGTTCTGGTCAGGATATCTACATGATCTAATGCCCATCAAATCATATCATAGTAGGGAAGGAGTCATGGTTTGGCCGCTCTCTTATGCATTTCTACTTGAATGATGATCTTGTATTTGGTGGCCAAGTCGTCCCTCTCATTATCATTGGAATTGTCTGAGCAGTTTACTAATTTAGATTGCAGAACCTCGAAGACGTATGACCAGGTTCTAACAGAATCAATACTCCAGGGTGAAGTATCAGAAACATTATCTGAGCCTTGCCCTGAACTCTCCACAATCACCTTGAAAGCTTTTCATGGGGCCATGATAGAGGACTCCGACTTAGCTCTCCTACAATAAAAACGTGTATACATACAAAAATTACTCTGGTGAGAAAACCTTCTCTACGCAAGATAGAAATGAACTTTGATTTGAAATACTGAAAGAAAAATATCTATATCTCAGCCATTTAAAACCTCGACGTCCTTATGAACAGAACGGTCATATCATTTTTAGAGGAAGATTTAGAAATAAAAACCATATCCTTACGTGTCACTTCACCATATTTCCAATTAATGCCATAAATTTCGACGGGTCGTGACACAAGTTGGCGCAAGAAACATTTAAATTTACTTCATAGACTGTGCATATTAATATTTGTATTAAACACTAATTAATCTAGCTTATGTTCTTTAATTAGATTTACTTTAAACTTTAATCACCTTTTCGGCGTTCATCGTATCAGGAGATTTCACTCATATCCTTCGAGCCCCTAAAATCCAAGATCGCGATGACGCGATCTAGTTAAGCAAAAATGTAATGCGGACTAAGCGTTTTAATAATCAATGTTTAAATGATATCACGACTTCACAACTCAGGGCTATGAAGGTAAAGTTTCTTGGAAGAGTGAAAACCGAGTCATGAAACCCCGACGATGTTTAACTAATATCGCGACTTCACGACTCAGGGCTATGAAAGTAAAGTTTCTTGGAAGGGTGAAAGTCGATTCGTGAAACCCCGACGGTGTTTAACTATGGTTTAAAATGACTTACCCTTGACACTAACCCGAGTGACCTTTGGACTATCTCGCAACTTCGCCTATCAAAGTTATGAAGGTAATACTTTTGGGGAGAGTGATCGCCGAGACGCAAAACCCCGACAGTACTTAACTAGGTTTAAGGAACTTCACTCTCAGTGCTAACCTAGGTAAGTTTTCAAGGTTGTTTCGTGACTTTGCGCATCAGGGCTTGGAAACAATGTGACTTGTAACTCCTGAAGAGCGATATCCTGAGGTATAGAAAAGTGAAAAAATCTCGCTCAATTGTTAAATGGTAATGGCTTAGGAGTAAACGACCATTGCCGCTTCGCATATCGGGACTACTAAGATTTTTAGTGGGTAAATGTCACAAAGTAAAAGGAAACTTAAAGGCCAACCTTTGATTTCAAGAATTACATTTAAATTAGTTTAAAAAGGCGGCTCCAACATAGGCTCCAACTAGGGATCTCGTCTCCCTACGAGACGAGAAGAATAGTAGACCACGTGCCTGTATTGGGTAAATGGAGTCATTGGTTTTACTTATGCATAACTTGCTTAAGGAAAGGGGATACAGAGGGAAGAAGAGATTTCATATTTTACTTATGAAAAGATTTTCAACACTCAAATACGTTTCAAACTCAGTCGCAGTCCCTTTCATGACTTTCTCTTTCTTGTTACAGAATTCAAGTATGCATTAAGACAATCAAAATAGTCCTAGGGAATCCAACAGATCTTGTGGCTTTTGGTTTGCATCAAATGAAGTTTATTACGTGTTTTTAATCAAGGAGCCCTATATGAACTTAGGATGTAGATCCGGTTTCGAAAAATTTGATTACCAGAGTAGAGTGAGATTCATGTATAATAGCCTTACAGATATCTCAGATATTGCTTCACTGCCAGTGAGCCTATTCAGTACCCCAGTGAAGTTATCTGGCCCTTTTTGATAAATTTCCTTTCACCACTTTGAAATATATTTATGCATTTAAATGTTGAGATGAGGGCAATCATTTCTGAATTTCCTTTCATCATCTCTTTGGACTAGATGGGGCAATTAAATATGACTTTCCTTTCACCATATTTCTTATAATTTACTTTTTAGAACATGAAGTGGGGGAAATCAGTTTGTATGAGTAATGATATATGTGTAATATTTGCATTGGAGTTCTGTCAACTTACTTTGATTAATCAGTACCAACCTTCCTTTCACTTTCAAAACACCTTAGCTCGCAGGGAAAAAGGGAAAGATTAATTCTAGGGGCCTTCTTTCGAGCAAGCCTCAATCCTTCAAAACTGTTGAAAAACCTAGAAGAGTCAGGATCAACCTACGCATAGCTTCGTTTAGTAAGAGACTGAGGAGTTGTGAAGACTGGCTTACTTTCTAAAATATGTTTTATAGCTTCCAAAGCTAAAACGTAATCTCTTCTCCCTATGTATAGAACCCAAAAAGAGGCTTGGTTTTTTAACAATGTAGGTCTGCAGACAGAAAAAGATGACAGAGAGAGATCTGGGATTCAAAACACAGGGATTATAGACTAAAACATACCTTTGGGACCTTTTTCCAGAGACGCTTTACTTTCTCTTCTTACTTTAATTACCTCCTGTCTTTGTCTAGGTGAAAATTTTAGGGCCCAAAGTAAGGAGTCATTCTTTTAATCACCAGTCAAGCGAAAACATCATATTTATGAGATTGTTACGACGCTTTAGAGACCTTTGTTAAAAGAAAAGAAAAGTTCTCAGGATTTCGTACCTTTGCCTTACCATTTTGTTTTTTCTTAAAATAACAGAAAACTTTTCTATCACCTGTTTTCGGCGAATTTAGTCTCCAATATATGATGTTTTGTTTGCTCCTTTTTCTCATGTGAACTGCAGCCGAAATCTAAAGAGAAATTATGAAATAGATAAAAAACACAAACCAGTATATACAATGGAATTTATTTTTTTTAAATGGGAACCAATTATTGCATAAAATGTTTTAAATAATGCTCGTTGACAGGGGCGTTGAAGATTTTACCATCCAGATTTTCTAATAGAAATGAATATTTTCCTTCGAGAGCTGTGACTTTCAATAGTCCATACCATATATGATCAAATTTACCATGTTTCACCAAATCTTCCTTTCTAGCATCCCATTTCAAGACCAAATCTCCAGGGAGAAACTCTTTGTCTTTTGCCTTACGGTCGAATAGCATTTTCATGTTGTCTTGGTATTTTTGCAACCTTTCATCCACTTCGATCCTGTGTTGTTGTACTTTGATCAACTGATTTATCCTTATCGTGACATGATTTGGTTCTTCTTTCTCATCTTTCCACAGTTTCATTACGGGAAGTGCTAGGTTTATGGGTAATACCATGTCGGTCCCGTACACCATTTGGAAAGGAGAGGTGCCAATAGATTTTTTCGTGCCTATTCGGTTCTCCCATAAAGCGTATTTCAAATGTATGTGCCAAGATATTGTGTTCTCGTTCAACACTTTCTTAATTATATTGATCAGACTCTTTTTTGAAGACCCGGCTAGTCCATTTCCTTGAGGGTAATATGTCATGGAGTGGTCGAGCATGATATTGTATTTTTGGCAAAAGCTGATCATAGCCATAGATTTAAAATCCTGGGCGTTATCTGTGAATATCTTTCGGGGGCATCTGAATCTAGATAAAATGTTCTCTTCTAGGAAATCTATTACTACCGAATCAGTTGCCCTTCTGGTTGGAATAGACTCCACCCATTTAGTGAAGTAATATGTGGAATTCAAGATCCATTTGTGTTGAGTGCTAGAATGGGGGTTAATTTTGCCTACAAAATATAGTCCCCATTGCTGAAAAGGGGCTTCTGTTTTGACACGGGTTGCAAGCTCTGACTTTGGCATTGACGTCTGAGAAATTTTTTGGCCAATAATACCCTTCCCTTGGGATCTTATAGGTTTTCACCCTCCAAGCGTGATGTCCCCCGCACACTCCTTCATGAAATTCACTTATGACCCTCTCTGTTTCTAATTCAACTAAACAAACCAACAGGAAGCCAAGTGGGTCCTTCCAATACAATTGACTTTTGGATATACAATACTTGACTACATGTAGTTTTAGTGTTCTGGCTTTGGATGGGGATAAGTCACTTGGGCAATTTAAGGTCAGCAAGTAGGACACTATGTTTTTGTACCAATTTGATGAGGCAAACTTTTCTTTGATTTTGATTGTGCTAGTTGGCTCATCAAGCTCATTCATGTCCACACCCTCTTCATTTCCCTGTAGGCCATTTATATCGAGAGCTCTGAAATTTGATTCGGCTAGGAGTTTGGCCAAACCTTGTCCCTTTACCAATCTTGTTGATTTTATCTCCAAGTCAAATTCTTGAATTTTGGCAAGCCACCGTCCCCTTTTTCCATCACAATCAGATTGAACTAGAATATCCTTTACAGAACTAGTGGGTACATACGCAATTATCTTGGAATGTAGCACATAGGTTCTGAATGATTTCAATGCCTTCACCATAGAATACATTTGTTTTTCCATTATATCATATTTAAGTTCTGCGTCTCTGAGACTCTTGCTGAAAAAGGATATCGGCTGCTCAAAACCTTCTTCATTTTTCTGGAGGAGTATCGTGGTGATTGTGTGTTCGGAGGCGAATGAGAAAATAAAAAAAACCTTTAGATAATCAGGGCTTGCCAGTACAGGTGCCTCGCTTATAAATTTCTTGATGTCCACGAATGATGCTTTGGCTTCTGCTATCCATTTCACTTTGTTGTTTTTCTTTAACATATCTGTGATCAATTTCACAATTTCAACAAAGTTTGGGATAAATCTCCTCAAAAATTTTATTTTTCCTAAGAATGACTGAATTTCTTTTATATTCCTAGGAATATTTATAGTGTCTATAGCCTCAACCCTTTTAGGATCGATTTTAATATCGTCTCGAGACACAATATGGCCCAAGATTTTACCTTCTTGCATGGAAAAGTGAGACGTTTTTGGGTTTAAAGACAAATCAAACCTGCAGCATTTTTTAAAAGTTCGCTTGAGATGTATCAAATGATCTTCGTCGGATTTAGAGAAAACAATTAGATCATCGAGATAGATAACCACAAACTTGTCTCTTTAGCCTATGAAGGAGATATCCATAGCACGTTGGAAGGTAGCACCTACATTCATTAGACCAAAAGGTATCTTATCATACATAAAAGTACCCTAAGGGGTAGTAAAAGATGTTTTCTCTTTATCTTGTTCATTTAAGGCACTTTGATTATACCTAGAGAACCCGCCGATCATCGACATCCTATTTTCCCCAACTATGTTTTCTAAAATGTGATCCATTTTGGGTAGAGGGTAGTTATCTTTGAGGGAGGACTTATTTATATTTCTAAAATCAACACACAGTCTAATATCCCCACCTTTATTTCTAACTGGGACCAGGTTTGCTACCCAATCGGAGTATCTCAGTGGTACAATTATTTTTTCATCCAAGAGATTTTTAACTTCCTTTTCGACCATGGGCAATAAGATAGGGTTGATCTTTCTAAGTTTTTGTCTAAATGTTTTGACACCAGGCTTCAGGGGCATCTTGTGTTCAATCACTATGGTGTCGTAGGTTCTTAGCTCTTCGTAAGACCAAGAGAAAACATCTTTATACTCTCCGAGTAAGTTTTTATACTTGCTTTTTACCTCAGGAGGAAGGTACTTTGATATTTTTACCATCATAGGTTTTTCTTTGGTCCCTACGTCGCATTCTTCAACCTCTTCTGGTTGGGGTTGTAGAGTGGACTTCAAGGGTATATCATTCTAATCGAACAGTCTCTCCAAAGGGATCAGTCCTTTCAGAATCTGATTGTTCTTTAGAACCAGCATGCGATGATTTGCAATCTTTTCCTGGAACTCTTGAGGTTCCTCTCCCTCTTCTTTGATCCATGTGTGATTGTTTTGATTCTCTTGATCAATGTGAGTTTCAGAGAAGTAGTCCACTGCTTCGAGGAACTTCTTGATCTGTTTGTCATCTTCGAAAACCTGCCAGTGTTGTATGTTGTTTGGTATGGATGGCCTGTGCCTTACCTCTATGTGATATTTTAATTTAAAAGTTGTAAGGGGAGAGAACGTCGAGGCTTCCTTGGCTAATGAATCGGCCTACAATTTTTCGATGCATGGGATGAAGTGGACATTTACAGATGAGAAGAAATTTTCCATTAGATCCCAGGCACAATTTATGTACAATCTCAATCTTGGGTGCTTGGCTTGGCATTGTCGATTTATCTGTTTTACTATCAACTCTGCGTCTCCATATACTTCCAGGTTCTTTATGTTCAGCTTCCTGGCAGCTTCCAATCCTAAGACTAAGGCTTCGTATTCGCATACATTGTTGGTGTAGTCTATATCCCATTGAAGCCTGTAAGAGAAAGGGACAAAAAACTTATTTTCAGGTGCCACAAAAAGTACTCCTGCACCTGCTCCTTCACATGACAGGGCACCGTCAAAAAACATTTTCCAGATCCTAGTACTATGCATACTTTCATTCATATTTTCGGATTCTTTCTCATCTATGAAATTTTCTTTTGTGAAACTATCTATACCATCATAAAAAGACAAAACACAATTTCCTAGATCTTGATTAGCAATATAAACAGGAAAATTGTTAGGATTCTGAGGATCGCTCACTATGTAGGCTAACCTCGTTTCCCTGTATAATCGAGTAAGTTGTCCACCACACACAGGAATTCTGGTGTAAGTCATGTCCATTTGGAGGGACCCCCCAAGTTTGGCTCCCCACGAACTAGATAGTAGTAAGTTGTACTTTGGGGGTATATTAGCAATAACTACATCCATCAGGATGCTTTTGACTAGGACCTATGCAAGGGTGACTACTAAATCTTTTATCATACCCATGCACTTAACTCTTCTCAAATCAAAAGAGTAGAGATATCCATAAGGCCTGGTGATATCGAGGCCTAGTCTATCCATAATAGTTTTGGGCATCACATTATGTGAAGCTCCAGAGTCTAGCATGCAGTTATGCAGCAGTCGATCATGCACATTTAGGGTGATATAGAAAGGAGCGACGGTGTCTCTAGCACCCTCGAAATGTGGACCAAAAGCAATATTGGGCTTATCATCTTCCAAATTTATCACATCGGATTGACTTTCTTGATCTGAACATCCTATCACCTTGGTTATCTGCTTTTGATATGCAGGATTCTTTGCTAATTCAACCAGAGGGATCGGTATTTTGATCCTATTTATCTCATTTTCAAAACTAAAACCACCACTACCTTTGTTCGTTTCTCTGGTTGAAACCTCAGACTCTTTCTTCTCCAACTTATTTGTCTGAGATGATTTATTACTCGTGAGTTTATTTACTAGTGTGTGTGTCTCAACTATCTTGATTTCCCTTGTTTGGGTCTCAACCTCCTTCATTTTGGGATCCAGCGAGTCTGCCCCTTTTATTTTGTTAGTAGATGTTTTAGTCTCTTTTGGGGCAGGCACGTATACTTCACCTCTAGGGAGAATTTTCTTGGGTTGAGGAATCAATTCAAGTTTGTTTTTAGACCTCAGATTATACCTAGGTTGGATCTCAACCATTACAGAATCGGTCGTTTATTGACATACAACGAAATCAGTGTTGTTTATAGCATCATCTTCATTTGATGGTTGTTGTGTGTTTAAATACTTATCATAATCTTCTTTAGTTACATAAGGCTGAGTGCAGTCATCACCCAAATTTTTCACATCTTCTTCCAGACCCTCGAAATATTCTAGGTCATTTCCTCCTGTAAAATTTTCATTTTTTAAAGGGGTTTGAATTTTTTGGTCTTCATTTTTAATCTGCCTTTGTTGATTTTGAGGATTGGGGTTTCTTCTAAATTCTCTTTTAATGAAAGGATCAGCCTTGGATTGATATAGCTCCATTCTATAAATCTTATTCGACAACTCTTTAATTATCCTAGCCATATCATCCATTTTGTCGTCTGTGGATCTATTAGACCCTGAGGGTCCCGCTTGTTCCCTAAAACATCTCGTTTCTCAGTTTCTCATTTCTACCTTAGCTTTCAACTTGCCAAACTCCATCATGTTAGATTCGATTTCCACAACATCATCCTACATTCGGGTTAAGGTAGCCCCTCTCCTTTCTCTTAAGAGAAGGGAAAAATCGGGTTGGAAAGCTCCCGCGAAGGTTACCTTGGTTGCAGGTTGGGATAGTTTAACTTCAACTGGGATCTTATTATATAGCTTGTTAAATATTTGAATAAATTCCATAACTGTTTCCGAATTCTTTTTCTTTAAAGATCTGAACTCGGTAAAATAATACAAGTGGTATTTCCTTTCACCCCATTGTCTAAGGAAGGAGTCTTCTAGGGCATCGTAGGATAATATCGATCCTGCATGTAGGCTTCGAAATCAGGTTCGTACCTGTCCTTCGAAAATTTGGACAAACAGCCTCGAATACACGTCTTCGTGCTCGAGACCTATGATATCCGTGAACTTATCAAAGAAGTTAATATGTTCGACTACGATCAAGTCTCCTTGCCCTATAAATTTTGGTAAGTTTTTTATATAATTTTCAGGAAGGTCATGAAGAGGGATGGGTAGGACCAAAGGTGCATATCTCACAGCCACTTTAGAGAAAACTCTGGGAGGTGGGGGAGGCCCTTGGTCTCCCATTCCTCCTCCTGGAGCCCCTCCACCTCCTCCTCCTCCTCCAGTGACTGCCATCGGTACTACTGGATAGGGAAACGGTGTATTGTATAGAGGGTTCTAGAACACTGAAAGTGAATCTTTAGCTTCTTCGTGAGACGAGAAAACCAAAGACGGGTGATAAGGGATGCGAGGACTCGGCTCTTCGGACTTGCAAGAAATGTAATTAGGGCAACCCGTGGGCATGGAATCTGAGTGTATGGTATACTCTTCGAGACTTGACGAGGTCTTGAAAACTAGATGAAGATTCGACGAGATATCGACCGCTGATAAATTCACTGCGGGGTTTTTACCTTTGTGTGCGACAAAGGTTGTCAGTTGGATCTCACTTTTAGCTTCAAAGATAGCTAAAGTTGGATTGATGGTTTCGGGAGGGGAACTATGTGAAGTTGAAGGGTCAAAAGGACTTTTGGTCTTGAGTTGTGGGTACTTAAGCTGGTAGACTGCAGTAGTTGGATTAAGGGAACCTCTTGTTTTCAAAAAAAAATTGGGATCGGAAACGAGCGTGGTCTGTTTGCCCTCTAGGTTTTGTCTGGTATTCCTTCGACCGGATGCCAGCTTATTTAAATGTGGAGTCAGCAAGTGAAAGATAAGAAAATCCTTTAGACGACGTTCACTCTTTGTTCACTATCAAAGGGAGAAACTTTCAAAAATGTCGTTCTTCCCAGGAAAAAGGTTTCGTAACTTTGTCCACAGCAACGACGCCAAAAAGATGTTGTTCCAGAGTTTGTACTTAAGGCTTAGAAAGTACAGTGTCTAGGCATCCGAAAGTGAGTAAAGGATAAAAAAGGGAAAGCATCAAACTTCGAGAAAGAAAGCTAAGGTTGATTTCCAGGTTCTCGTTGTCTTGCTTCCAACTGTTCCTGGATGTTTATATCCCATTCAATTGTGGCCCATGAACGTTCAAGTTCTACTCAGGTGGTGGTTGTTTTGAGTATAGTATCAAAAAGGTTTAAAGTGATATGTGTTTGGTCTGATAAGCCGGGTTCAATATTAGGTTGTATTGCAATGGGGACAGTCATAGAGGAACAGGAAAATTAAAAGGAGAGTTTGAAGTTTTAGATGTTGTATCAATTTGATATTATAAAAGAGAGTTTTTGAATATGATATTAAAGATAAAATGCAAACCAAAGTCCTTTTCCCGTAACTGATTTATATTTTAAATAAATGGTGTGTGAAAAGTGAGAAAAAAATTAAGCTGTCTATAACGCAAGGCTCCTATCAAGGGAGAATATCACCATGTAAAAAGAAGAAGAAAATAAGATAAAAATAAATCTAACGAAGCATAAACTATGACAATCTAAAGGGTTCACGGGTCTTGTACCTACTAATAGCCGATACAGAGGAAAAACTGTAAACGATGTAGATGCCTAAAAATTGATCACCACAGTAGAGGTTTTACTAAATTGCAATGAAACATTCATCAGACATATATAAGAGAAACAAAATTGAATATGAAACCACAAAGGAAAACAAAATCATAACACAGTCTTGACGGAATTAGGAGTCTTCGGATTGCTTTGTATTAATTATCAAAAAGAGATAGTCTCTATTACAATCGACCAAAAAGGTCTAGCCCTTTTTTCTTTCTTCTAATTACATATTTATACAACTTCTGCATGTTAAGATTTCAATCGTCACAGCAATTTTTTGGTTACAAAAAGGATATTTAAGCATTCCAATTCTTTGCCTTTATCCTCTTTTGGGCGAATGGATCACCTCCTTTCTTTAAACTTCGGGTTCTTAAAATAGAACAGGTAGACAAATGTCTTTAGTTGGTACCTGAATACTACCCCTTCGCCTGTTGTGTGCAAGTGGTGCACTTCTCCACCAACTGGGCTATCACCCTGGAAGGTTCTGCTTGATTATTTGCCTCAAAAGTGTAACAATCCTTCACTAATTGTGGCAACTTTATTTCTACCTATCGGTCTTCGGCGCTAACAGAACATAGAAGTACACTTCGTTTTATTATCCATCTGTCTACTTTAACTATATCTATCTGGGTTGTCTATGATATTTTAGCCAACTCTCTTTCCTCATTTTCCTTGATATTGAGCAAGTGTTTAGCTATATTGATTTGGCCCAGTGTCTCGGTACTGTTTTCACTATCGAGACCCAACGAACTCCCATCTACAAAGATGAAGGATTCTTCACAAGACTTCATTACCTCTTTATCTTTTTGTCTTCCTTTTGATATGTTACACTCCCATTCCTTCAACAAGATGTTACCTTGGGTCTGTTCTGGGATGGAAAACCTAAAACTACTGCCCATTTCCCTTTTGTCATGGCCATAAGAGCCTCTTGGAAAGTAACTTGAGCCGCCCCAGCTTCTTTTTCTCTAGAAGAGATGTTTTCCAATACTTTATCAACGAGTTGGCAGTTGTTTTGAATAGTTTCCACCTTGGCAAGTAAATTTTGTTGAGCTGTCGATACTCTTTTTCAGATTTCTATGGCATGGGATTGAAATATCTCGATATCTATCACCTGGCTTTCGGCCAAAATTAATTTGGCCTGTAGCTTCTCTATCAATTCTTCTTGTTGTCTTTTCTGTGATTGGATGATCTGGGCCAACTACTGTGTTTGTTCGAGATCGGTTTTGAGCCACTCAATTTCCTTTTGATCAACTGCTCTAGCTTGCTCTATACCTGAATTCGCTTGATCTCTGGAAGCTGCCTCTGCTATAGCTAGTTTAGCCTCCAAATTTTTGATTAAGTGGTTTTTTCACTTCAACTGATCTTTTAGGGACTCGACAGAATATTGGTTAGCCATAGAAAAATCCCCCAATGTCCCTGCTATCTGAGTTGCAAATTCTTTCTTTTTCATGTCTTTTCCATTGGCTAAGACTTTAAATTTATTGGCTACCTTGCCTGCTTCTTGATAAAGCTCTTTCTTTACAATGACCTTTCTCTTCTTATCGAAGAAAAAATTGTTCAGAGGCAACTCCTCCACAATTATGGGCAATAGTTCCTCGCCGAAAATCCAACCTACATCTGGGATCCCCTTTGTATACTATAGGGGAGTAACAACAATGATGGGACTGCCAATCTACTTGGATGATTTCCCCAGAGTAACAACCGAGGTTGGTTTGATTGTAGGGTTGGGAGTCTTGACTTCTTGTTTCAGGACCCCAGTTTGCTTCTTGTTTTCCTGGTGTTCTTCTCGGTCAGGTGTTGAATCTTTGGAGCCCTTGGCCTCCGTTTGCTATACATCTGGAGTCGTTGGGTTTTTACCCTATAAGACTTGGGGAAGGCAGCTCCACCGGTGTTCCTGGAATTTGAAAAAATCGGTCGTCTCTTCGGGCGACAAGGCTTGTATCTAACTCAAGACCTCTGCATAGGATCTTGCACCTTGGAAAATATCATCATGAGGCAAATTATCGTTTTCATATCTTTTAAGGCCACAACTAGCCATGTGATTACTTACGACACTATGCAGGTCATGTTTCTTGAACTCAATGTGGACGAATTTAATATCTTCCAAGGTTGTTTCCTCAGCCTTTGCGTGTCCGAAATATAATAAAGAATAAGTATTCAAATGAAAAGGGAAGGGTGGCCATACCTTTTTCAAAAATCCTTTAAGCTCTTTGCTTATGCCACCAATCATGACTTACCTAGCGATTTCGCGACAAACCAACCTATCTGGTATAAATAATGGTAGAGTGTATGGAGGAACAGAGGCGCTGAAAACCCTGATTTATGAAAATTCTTCCTTTACGTACCAGTCGGCCACGCTACTCAAGTTGGCCATGATGCTATCTGAAATCCTGGGCAATGGATTACCAAAGATGGTGACATGCATCAGCACCATTACCCAATTGAAAATATCGTATATGAAGTCAGTGGCCTTATCCTCCCAAAGTTTTGAATGGTATACATGGATAGGCTCAGCATCAGATGGAGTCTAGCTCCAGCTCATTAGGGGAAAAGGCGTCATATAAAAAACAACATCCATGATATATGCAGACATAAAGAATGAAGCAGCCTTCCCATTTTCCCTCTATGTCTGATATTCTATAATCTGACTGGTTAGGTTGTATGACAACAGTTTGGCCCAGTCGAAGGAATAGCCTTCAGCAACTGTATGAATCAGAGGCACCCATGGGAGAAATAAATGTGCGGTGTCCTCCCTCCCATACAATCTATAGGTCATCATTGCTATGTATTTGAATTGTTATTACGGGGAAGATATTGAATAAACTTCATTACCGTCTACCCTGAACTTGGTGGGGTGTGAGACCCAATCTTTGATCAGATCAAACAGGCTTATGTCGTATTGTTCGCATTTTTTCTACTTAAAACCTTCCAGAAAATTGGCATTGTGTGAGAAGTTTGGTGTGGGTGACAATTTGTACATCACCTGCAAATGTTCTGGTCTAAAAGTCCCAACGGTCACCTTCTGCTCGCTGATAATGGTTCTGGTCAAGATATCTACATGATCTAATGGCCATCGAATCATATCATGTAGGGAAGGAGTCGTGGTCTGGCCGCTATATTATTCATTTCCTCTTGAACAACGATCTTGTATTTGGTGGCCAAGTCGTCCCTCTCATTATCACTGGAATCGTCTGAGCAGTTTACTAATTCGAATTGCAGAACCTTGGATACGTATGACCAAGTTCTAACAAAATCAGTACTCCGGGGTGAAGTATCAAAAACATTATCTAAGCCTTGCCTTGAAATCTCCGCAATCACCTTGGAAGATTTTCATGGGGCCATTATAGAGGACTCTGACTTAGCTCTCCTGCAGTAAAAACGTGTATACATACATAAATTAGTCTGGTGAGAAAAGATTATCTGCGCAAGTTAGAAATGAAATTTGATTTGAAATACTGAGATAAAAAGATATATATCTTAGCCATTTAAAACCTCGACGTCCTTATGAATAGAATGGTCAAATCATTTTTAGAGGAATATTTATAAATAAAAACCATATCCTTACCTGTCACTTCACCATATTTACAATTAATGCCATAAATTTCGACGAGTCTTGACACAAGTTGGCACAAGAAACATTTAAATTTACTTCGTAGACTATGCATATTAATATTTGTATTAAACATTGATTAATATGGATTAGGTTCTTTAATTAGATTTACTTTAAACTTTAATCACCTTTTCGGCATTTGTCGTATCGAGAGATTTCACTCATATCCTTCAAGCCCCTAAAATCCAAGATCACGATGACGCGATCTAGTTAAGAGAAAACGTAATCTGGATTAATCATTTTAATAATCAATGTTTAAATGATATCACGACTTCGTGACTTGGGGCTACGAAGGTAAAGTTTCTTGGAAGAGTGAAAGCCGAGTCATGAAACCCCAACGATGTTTAACTAATATCGCAACTTTGCGACTCGGGCTACGAAAGTAAAGTTTCTTGGAAGAGTGAAAGTCGAGTCGCGAAACCTTGATGGTGTTTAACTATGGTTTAAAACAACTTACCCTTGACACTAACTCGGGTGACCTTTGGACTATCTCGTAACTTTTTCTATCGAAGTTATGAAGGTAAGACTTTTGGGGAGAGCGATTGTCAAGACGCAAAACCCCGACAGTACTTAACTAGGTTTAAGGAACTTCACTCTTAACGCTAACCTGGGTAAGTTTTCAAGGTTGTTTCGCGACTTCGCGCATTGGGGCTTGGAAACAATGTGACTTGTAACTCCCGAAGAGCGATATCCCAAGGTATAGAAAAGTGAAAAAAGCTCGCTCAATGGTTAAATGACAATGGCTTAGGAGTACAATGGCCATCACCACTTCACATATCGGGACTACTAATATTTTCAGTGGGTAAAGGTCACAAAGTAAAAGGAAACTTAAAGGCCAACCTTTGAATTCAAGAATTACATTTAAATTAGTTTAAAAAGGTGGCTCCAACAGCCCCAATCCTCACCACTGAGCCTGACATAAATTCCTCCCCAAAACAATACCTCTGCGCTAGGTCAGCCAAATGTCCATCCCCTGGCAACATGGGATCAATAGGTAAAGGGATTTCCCTAAAAGGGAGCCCAGTCAAGAAATACACATCCTCTATCATAGAGAACCTGAGCTACTCTCCCTACACAATGAAGCGCTACAGATCAGTGCTCCACATAGATATCAAAAACTGTAGCAGGTACTCCTGTGCCCGCAACAGTGAGTAGTCAAAGAACTTTAGCAACCCATAGGCTACCAAAGGTCCCCACACACCTGGATCCTCATCTCTCACCACCTCTCTAAGGAGTGCCCAGTCTCTCTCCCTCTAGTGGACCGACATCCTCAACTAGTCACCTGCATCAACATACACAATACTTGATTAGACATCACAACCCATAAAAACACCCAAAATCTCAAAAAAAGACAAGTTTTTTTACACTCCCCAGCTTTGCCTCATGTGCACGGTTGTTTTCCCCACAGGCACGCACATAGGTGCACCTGTTCTTCCCACAACTGTGCATCAATGCATGCCTATCAAAGACACAGGGGCACATTTATGCACCCCTGTCACACATACAGACATGCATTCATGTGCACTTGTTCGCTACACAGTTTCACACACATGCACAATTATCAAAGCAACAACTGCGCACATGTTCACAACTGTGCTTCGAATAAGAGTGCATCCAATGTGTGCTTGATTTTCCCATTCAGGCGCCCCCATGCACAACTATTCCAATTCCACTTGTGCACCCAAGTGCGGGAATCTTTCGATCGCCTGTGCACTGGGGGGGGCACCCTCACAAAATCCCTTCGTACAACCATTCGTATGAGCCTGCCCAAAATAGAAATCCTAATTACTATGTAGGAGGATATGACCACTAACCTGGCTCTCACAAATCCCAGATCGGTTGGCTCAAAATATCCAAATCTCCAAATATCCTCTCAAAACCTCGTCAACTCACTATAGTAGCAGGTACAAATGAGGTGGCAATGTGGGCCCTACAACTATATATAGTCCTTTTTTCCAAACTTCCATGCTCAATTACAGGAGCTCTGAGCATCTGTTTTACGATCCGTCTTCAGCCACGGGATCAGGATCCCGCCACATACATAGTCACACTCCCCAAGTCACCATCCACCCTCAGACCCCAGGGATCATTTTTCTCACACCACGCCCAAGTATGCATGTTCATGTTCAAAATTATCGAATAATTGTTATATGTTCTTTATATACAGATAGTGTTCACGTCAGGTATTTGGTTTTCATGTGTGCAGGTACTTGGCCATCACACACCAATGCAGCCCCTTCAGGTATATGATTGACACTGGCATGTATTCATTCCCTCTGAATATCAATTTCATCTCTGTTGAAGGAAAATATCCCTGCGGACAGGTAGATCTCCTCAAAAAAATAGACTCTTAACTCTAAGATAGAAAGTGCTTATCATGGCCATAGACTTCCTTTTAGATCTAGGTGGACTAGTGTGTGAGGAGGAAGGGGAAAAGAAGTACCTTTTATCGATGTTTGTCCCTGCACGCTCCGAATTGAGCTCCAATCTTTCRCTCCTCGATGGATCCTGTAGACAAACAAAGTACGACTACTTCCTACTCTATCAAGATTAGTCTGAAATAGATCTATCTACTAAAGAGACAAATTCATGTGAGATTGAACATGAATTAGAAAGAAACGGGCCAAGAAAATTAWATTAATGAGGACAAAACATTGCTTACAGTTGTAGATGGATTTGTAGCAGTTTCGTCAAGTCCTCCTTGTCTACCCCTTGCTCAAAAGATCCACGGTCCAAATGATGATAGCTTCACCGATTTCTCCCTATGAGATCATAGGTCTCTTGCTTCCAAAATATCTCTGATCCAGCACCACTTATAAGATCATAAGTTTGGTGCGATTCTCTCTTTTTAGTCCTCTTTCACCATGAGAAAGCTCGCTTATATAGCCTTGGAGAGGCTTTAACCACTTGAGATATCCTTGGGGAAGTTGAGGATTTTCCTCCTTCAATTGAGGATCTACCCTAAGATCATGGATGGACTAGGGATTCGAATCCAACTACCTTCCAAGAATGAAAAGATCCTTCCCCCATTCTTCTCAACAAATCAACTACTGCCTAAAATAGGTAGTGCTCCCTCAAAAGGGCACTCAGAACGTTGTAGCGCTCCCTAGTAGTGTATAGGGGAGCGCCAGCACTCCTGAAGGTAGGAGCGTTCCCGCAAAAGGGTTGATGCAATGCTATAACACTCCCTGATGACTTATGGGGGCGCCAACACTCCTGAGATAGTTATAGGGGAGCGCTCCCCTCCAAAACTTGGTTTTTTGAGTGTTTTCAGATGGCAAAAGGTTCATGAGCCCAGTTAACCTTTCCTCCTCTTCCAAATCAAGTGTTTGACATGTGTCAAGTGTCCTCCTGATGTCGTTTACAGGCACGACATGGGCATCATGACAGTATGCTTCCCTGACACTTGCAACACTTGTGAGAAAAATGCAACACTTGCGACCTTTGTAATGACGACACTTGAGACACTATCAAAGTGAGTAATTTCGATGTGTAATAAATTCCCCCCCAAAGTATGAAGTTAGAAGACAAGAAATGATAACTGAAACGATTTGTAGACTTTCAAGCAAGGGTATAGATGCAAAGAACCTGACAAAAGCTGCACAAAAACACCCAACAAATATTATGGCATGTTTCAAACCCAAGGTAGGCATACCTATGCTTGGGTGATAAATACTTGCAAGACATGGCCGCCATAAAATACATTGTGGATCCATAATTGTATTGATAAAAAGGTATAGCCACTGAAAATACACTGTGGATCTATACTCCCATGACCTTAACTGATCGTATCCATGAAGAATACACAATGGATCTATGAGATGACAAGACATAGCCATGACCAATACAAATTGGATCTATGTCACAGTTTATGTGTCATTGTTCAAGAGAAACTTCATTGCAACCTAGGCAAAATACATATCAAAGTGATCACTCAACCCAGGGTCTTCTTACCGATCCCGATGTAGTACGAATCTAACCATGTGAACAGATGTCCTGATGTCGAACATGGCAAAAACCACTTGATTACCGATCAATGATGTAAATTGTTAACAGGCACGGGGGAGATCACCATTAATGTCAATGATTCCCAAGGTACCCTAGTACATTCCAACGAATGTGAATGGATGAGCTGGAGTTGAACATCCGTGGAATCATCTGATCAGAGGTCAATGATGTAAACCCGCTATCGGACATGAGGAGGCTTGCCATTGAGGCATGAAGGTCCCAAAGTACTAACTGGTTTCTAAGTCTAATTCCTAGATAATGTGTTGAAGTTGATAAGAATAGGCTCGTTGAAGGAGGGCCTTAATGTATCCCCCATCAACGATACGAAACAGACATAGAGATGTAATTGGTAGATCAAATGAACATGGACTAACACGGGTATTGAGACAAGATATTTGTGATGGGTGACTCTCGAGGTGGACACTTCCCTTGAACACTGAGGCACAACAGCAGAAACATGACATGGACCAAAACTTGATGATGCAGTGGATGCTATGACTTACATTAGGTGACCCAAAGGAGTGAAAGAAACTCAAAGGATTGGCTTAGTGCAGAGGTTCATTGGATTATAATGTGTGCAAAAGACAAAGTGTCGTGTTCAAGGGCAACTCTAAGAGTTACTTGGTAATGTTCTCACAAAACTGCTTGGCTTGCTTCTTTCAATTTTTCCCCCATCCAGATAGACGAGTACCTCTTTTTAATTTAACAAGCTCGAGGAGGGTAACACATGCTCGATAAAACTCACCTTCAGTAAGTTCCTCTTCCTCTATTTAACGAACTGGAAGAAGTAAGGGTTCGATCCCATATGGGCCTGTCGATTTTTTGTTTAGCGAGTCCAAAGATAGAAAACTCAAAGGTTTTTCATGATTATAGAGTCTGGAAAACACTTAAAAGAGAACTCTCTTAGTTCCTTTTTTGTAAAGTAGTCTGATGAGACTGAAAAAGAGATAAACTATCACTCAACAAACATTTTCTTCAAATACTGTAACGAGTGTGAAGAGAACAAGGTCGCTTGGTAATCTTTTCAGGTTTAGAGAGTCTGAAAAGAACTTAAAGATGACTCAATTTTTGTCCTTTTTCATAATGTTAGTCTCGCGAGGCTGAAAAAGAGATAAATTATCACTCAAAAGACGCCCTTTCAAACCATTTAACGAGTGGGAAAGAAATCAAGATCACTCGACAATCTTTTCATGTTTAGAGAGTCTGAAAAGAGATTAAAGGAGACTCCGGGGGGTTCCTTTTTCATGTGTCCATATAGGTCCGAAAAAGAGATAAAAGTATACCCGGATAAAAGTCTTTGGAGTCTACAAAGACTAAGCTCAGTATGACCCCAGCATGAAAGCTAGTGGCTTAACTCCATAATGATCAGCAAAGGTTGGAGACATGCCCTCCAAGCTTCAATTCATCCATCGGCTCTGAGGTCATCACCAATTTATCTAGTAGATGAGAAAAAGGAGAAGGGTGAATGAAAAGAAGGTTCAAGAGAGGTGACTATTTCATTTTTTAACGAGATTGACACAGGAAAAGAACTATGCTCAAGGCCTCTATTTCATTTTTTAACGATCTTGCCACAGAGAAGAGAAACTATTCTCGTGGTTGCTTCTTGATCATGGCTTCCGAGAGGATAATTCTCTGGAAGGGTACCATTTCAAGGGACAAAAATCGGTCATGGATTCCAAGAGATCTTCATCGGATGGAAGAGAATCATTCGAGAAGGAACACATGTCGAGGGTTGTGATAGGAGTAAGGAGATCAGGCTCCAATAATCCTACCGAAGAAATCACCATGTCTACTATCGGATCCAAATCGTCGGAAGTTGAAAGCATGGGAGATGATGAAAGATCAACAACAAGAAGGGAGATAGACTGTATATATACCTGAATTTATTCATGAGGGGGAATAAAAGAGGATTGGTGATGGTTATCATCCCAAGGTAAGTAGGAAGTAGTCAAAGTGAGTAATTTCGATGTGTAACAATCTCCCAGTCACATCCTCCAACATTCACTTATAGGAAACACCCAACCAGCTCTATAGTACTCTCACCTCTGTTGAATTTTTCTGTACTGTCATCCGATAGCACTCTCCCCTACATGAGGTGTCCCATTCATAGTCCCCTTGTTGGCACTTTGACATTCATGCTTCTTTCACCCCCTAGGGATGGGAGTCCCGATAGTCTTAAGCATATTCGAGAATCAACCACATACTCCTTCTCCTCATTTTTGCTATCTTTCCCAATGGACTCCCAGGATATCTCCTCATGGTTATCATGAGACTAAGCCTCCACAACATCATTATCCCCCCCATTTCCTCCTCATTCAGTTTTCCCATCTACAGATTTCCCTCCATTCATTTACCTCATACAAAAACCCACCTATGGGGCCCCCACCCTCCACCAGTTTTCCCCATAACTTGCGCCCTTGCAGGCCAAGCCATCTTACACTGGGGAACCCATTTCGATATTTGCATACTTATCCCAAGTTATTCTTTATTCATTCATTAATTATACAAATACTTTGTTTCCAACATTTACTTATCCTTTTGTTGTCATCCTCAACGACCTTCTTTTTTCTAGCAAAATAAATCTATGTTTCCCTTGGTTGGGTCATTCATTACCTTCTACTCTTGTTGGCATCATCCATAAACCCTGAGTATCCCATAGTCCATGTACCTACGATCTCTGAGTTTTTCCACTTTGTCATGCCTTTGGTACAATTTAACCCAAGACTAGTCGTCCCCCTGACGCTAGTTTCAGTTTCACGGTGTTTCCACTCATACTTAACATATATCCCCAACCAAGGGTAGTCTTGAGTCTCACCACGTCTTGACTTCATCCATTCACCTCATCAGTTCCTGATCTCATCCAGTGGATTTCATGAATCCCTTTGCTTCTCGGAGTCGCATCTCCCTTTCTATCAACATCAGCATAGTTTCTAGGAGGGCAACAATATCTTGACTCTCATTCCCTTTACAATGAGGAGTCTCGGATGACATAGAGAAAAACACCATTGTTCTATGTTTTTTTTTACCCCTGTAACATTCTACTTCAACACAATCTCATGTTATGGTGGGTCTTACTTTGCAACTATTGTAGTTGTTTTATACTAGCCGAAGACCTCTAAAAATTTTTGGGGCTATCAATGCCCGTGACTTATCGACACTTTTTATAGATGTCATTGCCTCTTTTCAGAGTATGTTCACCATCAAAATTGTCCTCTGCCATTATCAAACCTCCTTGGAGGGTTCTGTAGTTATCTATGTCAACATACCACTTCAGTTACTATCTTCCACATTTTGAGTTACAAGACACGAGCATGGGGCATGCCCGCCTCGTTTGTACACAGTTTTATTTTTCCACACCTAGAGAAAGGTTTGGGTCCCACAGGTTCCCCTCTCCCTCCAATGGGTCACTCTTTCAAT
>JZKD02S0182577.1:0-11832 GCA_000966675.3 Picea glauca | reverse complement strand
AAATATGAATTCAACACTTTGAGGCTCCAAATCCTTACTCTTATCTGTCGGAATGTGAGCCCATGCTCGTGAACCAAAAATACGAAAGTGTGATATTTTCGGTTTCTTACCAGTCCAAAATTCAAAATGAGTGGTACCTTTGAGTGATTTGTGAGGAAACTGGTTCTGAATGTATGCTTCACAATTAATAGCTTCATCTCATAGCTTGGGAGATAATGATTTCGACTAGAGCATACAATTGGCCATCTCTTTTAAGGACTAGTTCATCCTCTCTGCAACACCGTTCTGTTGTAGTGTATATGGCATTGTGTGTTGAGTTGTATACTTGCATCAATACAAAGTTGTTGCACATATTTGTTGACATAATCCCCCCCATTATCATTACAGAGTATCTTAATCTTACACCCAGACTCATTCTCAGCAAGTGCTTTAAATTTTATAAGGCATTCAAATACTTCCGATTTTAATTTCAAAAAAAATACCCAAGTAAAGCGAGATAAATCATCTATTAAGGTGAGTACATATCAAGCCTTACTGATTCAAGGCTGTGGGAATGGGCCCATAATATCATTATGAATCATCCCAAGAGGTGAAGAAGCTCTCTGTGCCTTTCCTTTTTCAAACTTTTTCTCTGGATGCTTGCCAAGAATGCATCATTGACATACACCACTTGTGAATTTAATAGCTGGCAATACTTCTACCATGTTTTCCTTGTTGAGTTGATGCAAGTACTTATAGTTTAGATGGAAAAATATTTCATGCCATAACCTACTGATATCATTAGATTGTGACAGAAATACAGTGTTAATAGATTTAGGAACAAAGTGGGAGAAGAAATACAAACGAGAACTGTGATCTGCAATTCCATGTGCAAGCTGTGAGCCTATGGAAATGTCAGTAATCACTACGGAGTCTGGAGTAAACTCCACCTTCCTTCTAGAGCCGGAATGAGTGATCTGATATATCAAGAGAATATTTGTGGACAGCAAGGGAACATGAAGCACATTTGTGAAGAATCCCCCTTCAAGATCAACAATTCCTTCTCCGCACACCTTTGCGGGTGTGGCATCTCCCAAGTAAATTAGGGATCTGGTGCTTTCTTCAATGGAGGAAAATTCATCTTTTGATGCAGACATATGGTTTGATGCAACTGACTCAAGGATCCAAGATGATGGAGTGGATGTGACAGCCATTAAAGCATGACCATCTCATGTTGTCCCTCCCGTTCTGTTATTATCTTTCTTCTTTGCAATTTCGGGCACCGTGAGATTGTGTTGTTGCAATTGCTTAGCCATCTCATCAATAGTCTTCCTCGTGCAATTTTCTTTGGGATGAAAACCTTTGGAATAGTAGCTTCAAAGTGTTCTTTCCTTCTTCTTCTTCTTACCCTTAGGCTCAGAATAGTTCTCTGAAGATTGTGCGAATCTCTCCTTCTTCGATTCAGGAAATTTACCCATTCCTTTTTTCTTGTCTTTTCCACTGCTCTTTGGAGCATCAGTAGCTGCAAGTGATTGGTTCTTGGAACACTTGATGGCACCCATTTGGACTAACTTAGCTTTCTCTTGAGTCAATTATACAATGAAATCATTTAATGGAGGCATTTTCCATTTTTCCCGAGTCAATTTAGATGCTTCAAAAGATGACACAAATACAGAATATTCAGGGCCTAGTTTCGAGAGAATTGAAAGGATGAGTTGTTCTTCCCCTTTTGTGACTCCACATGAATTAATTTCAATGAGGAGGGATTTGAAATTGGTGAAGAATTCTTGCAGGTTTCTGAAATGAATTCAACTTAGGGATATGAGTTCATTCTCCAGTTGATGCACTCTCATTGCATCCTGCTTGCCGAATAGTCCTTCCAATGTGGTCCAAACCACATCGAGAGTAGTGGCTGCAATGACATGAAAGAGGATATCTCTGGAAATTGATAGGCATATCATCCCAATTGCTTCATATAATTTATTTAAATACTTTATCTTCTCTGTTGCAGCAGTCGGTTCTTTCTCCGTTCCCATTGTTACCCAGTAAAGCCCTTTGCTTCGGAGGAGCAGAGAGATCTTTGTCTTCCATTCGAAGTAATTGAAAGGATTTGAATGAGTTTTGTGAGCTAAGAGAGATGATCCATTTCTTCTTTATACACCTTCTGATGATCTATACCTGCAAATAAAACCGTGTACAATCCACTAGATTCAATCTAACTCGGATACCATGTAGAATTCCTGCAGAAACCCCGATAGATCTAGAATTCTAGTTAAATTGAACACAAATAATTTGCTGATATTCAAGAGATGAGAGAAAGTGTTTTCTCCATAAATCAGAGAATTATATTAATATAAAATGAATATACATGAGAAACCATCCTCAAAAAGAAGAGAGGAGGTGAATATATAGAATTTCCAACATAGAAATTATAGTCAAAAAAAGCTAGAAATAGCTAAAATAGGTGTCATAAGCTAAGGTAGACCACATAGTTTGACCTAGACCACTAAAGATACATGTCACACACTCATTAATTTCCACAAGATTCAAGTGATGTTCATTATCTCACTTAATCTCACTTAACTGACAAGAGAAGCAGTTCCAACTCACTTAATTGACTCGAAATAGTAGTTACTAATAATAGTAACGACAAAAATCATTAATTAAGGAATAAATATATCATCAAAGAGGAGGTGTGCATTCCCTAATAATAGATAAGTTTTTTCATGGGGGAGTTGGAATAAATCATGAATAAATCAAGAAAATCAAGAAAAATCAAGAAAATCAAGAATCGAGAGTTGAGTCTTGATCTAAAATTAGCAGTTTTCCCTAAAATCTAGGGATGATGCACCCTTATTCTCTATGTGTCCAAATTAGGTGAAATAAAGTGTAAATTAATGTATTAACCAAGATCTAGGAGTCTAGGCTAGGTATAAACTAATGTAAGTTAGGGATATGCTCCAACACAAAGAAACGCATCAACAACTGAATCTCCAAACGTCCAAGAACTATGATTCAGTTATGATAACTGAATCATAACTAAAAAAATAATCGTGAATTGAATCAGTAGCCCTTTGATCAAATTCCCAATTAACCAACACCATTGGATTATGCCCACAGGGACTCGTGTTTATCCTATATTCCCACTAGTTGTGACCGAACACTAAACAGAAAGTGATTTCGTGATTTCACGTTTTAGAAATCTTGTGATGAGACATCTCTACTCTCCCATGTCATGATCTCCAAAATGGAGCTTAGCTAGGCTAGCTCCTTCCTCTCATATGACCACTAGTTTTGACTAAGCACTTATACAGAAGGCGCTTTGCGACTCACGACTTCGGGGATCTTGGTACGAGGTGTCTTGACTCTCCCAAGTCATGATATCCAAAAAACTCCATATCAGATCAACAGTTCAGATCTCTCCCTTTGATGGATGGTTGTGATCATGTCGTGATTTCGTGTTTTGCAATTTTCTGCTGTGAGTTGCCTCATAACTCCCAACTTGCGAAACTATGAAATGGAGCTTAGCAACATGCTAGCTCCTCCCATCATCCTTTGACGATGTGACCTTAGCTATGACTACGGGCCAAACATTCAAGCACTTCTCTTTTTAGATCAATGATCTAGAAATTTGGTGATCCGATGGTCCAAATCAATTCGCAATTTCGCATATCGTGAGTTCCTATGTCATATCCATTTGACTTCTCCAATGTGCAAGTCAGAAAAATTCCAATCGCTCACCATGTGTCCTCTAGCTCCAACGACCAGGATTGTTTCGTGACCTCGCATATCGTGAGTTCCCACACCATGCTCCTTTGAATTCTTCACTCTTCAAGTTATCAAAATGATGAACCTTCGCCACGTGCCCTCCTTGACCATGCACAGTCCATATGACTTTAAAATGATCAATGGCTATGATCTTTTCAGAATGATCAACGACTGTGATATTTTTAGAATGATCAACGGCTGTGATCTTTTCGAGATTTCCATCAACTCATCCTTATCCCCTTCACAGTTATATAGGATTCGACAATTGTTGGTCCTTGGCGCTCAAACCCAACGTCTGAGATTTGATCTTCTCTTATCTACGCTCCTCCTGTCTGAATTCATATCTGATGGCCATCGGGAATTCAGGATGGGTGATCTAACGATCATTGTTTCTGCTCCTCCTGAGCTTACACTTTTGTTCTTTCCATGCCATTATCACTATGCTACTGATATTTCTATCATCGAAAACCAATTATACTCTCATTGTGTTGATCTTTCCATCAATGAAAAACAAGAATACTCTGCCTTCTGTCTGTAAATATGCCAACATGTTGGACCACTCCTTTTCCAATCCAGTTAAAAAATCCAGCTTGAAATAGTTGGCCTAACTCTTGCGAGACTGCATCAAAGTGTATAGAAAATCTTGGCTTTCTAGGGGACCTGTTCCAATTTCCTCTTCCTTGTTTACCTTGGCCATGACTACCTTTCCTGGAAAAGCTCACTCCTGTATGCATAATTGATTAGCAAATAGTTTCTTTAATAACCATACATGACAACCCTTTTTTAATATGAAATAAAATTTGGCTTAGCAACATCTCAGACTCATGCAATCCAATCCATACAAATCGTTTAATAGTCGTCAATGAGCAGGGGGTGAACAAGGGTTATTGGATATGTGAGGGGTTGTACTGAGCGAAAAATGTTACAATGAGGGGGAAAAGATCATGACTGCTGCTCACAGACATCAAACATTCAATGGTATCGTAAACCAAAGAATGTATCACTGTAATTCATACCTATGCGATCTCTTTAACTGTCCTAATACATAATTTATCTTAACTATAATTAAATTCTAAGAACGACAAGTGGATAGTGAATATGGGAAGTCGAGGGGAATTGTAATGTGCGAAAAGTGAAATAATGGTAGGGAAAAGAACAAATATTGTTCAAAAAAACAGTTATGTATTCAATTCAAATGATCCAACACCAGTTAAACAATTATTGTGTAACTTGTTCACTATCCCACATCCAATTTCTTTAAAAATTTTCAATTAATACAATGTATAATCATACTAATAATCGTCATGACTTTCACCCATCTTGTTAAAATAATTATGTTTCTTTTCATTTCCTTCCCTTTTACATTTAAAAAAAATCCAAAGGAACACATAGTCATATTGCTTCAACTCTTTTCAGTATATAAAAACATCAACCATTGCCCATAATTCGTAAATCCCCAAATCAATCATAGACACATGTCTTTCCTGAGTTGAACAAACTCTTTTAAAACATGCTTGATTCCATTCCTTTGACAATATTAACATTTAAATTTTCAATGAAACCATACTACAAAAATCATGTGCGTCATCCCTAATGGTGCAGTAAAACAAAACTATGCATGATGTCTCCATAAACCATACACAGTAAACAACCATATCTCGGTCATTAATTTTCCAATTTGTAATGATCTTAATCGGGACAAATTAAACACACAACAGTCACCAACTTCAATTGATACCATGCTGTAGGAACACACAGACCAATGCATAAAGAAAAGAAGCATCCCTGTGACTGTAAATTACCATTTATTCCCAATCCACCAATTCAATCGAAAAACCAAGTTGGGTTATTGATTCAACTGTCACAACAAAAGGATGCAGTGACTGTATACCAATTCTCATTTACAAATTACAAATTTCTGACAACCCGATAAAACAAAGACGAGACAAATATCAAAGAAACTATCAAAACCACTTAACCAATTTATGACAATCAACAAGATACCCGACAAGAGTGTGATTGGTTGGGTTTATCCAAATCGAGATCTATAATCGTGAACACAAGAAATAATCAAGGGTTCACTCGGTCACCAAAACACAGAGAGACTGGAGGTCGGCCATATCAGCAGTAGGTGGGAACCTCTGAAACAAGCACGATGGAACCACACGATTTTATAACTTTTAGCTTATAAAATAGTGTGACAATTCAACAATAGGTAGGGTGGAAATGATGTAGAGGAGCAGAAATTGCTCACTGGATAGTAATCAACCAAGAACATGCAGAGGCATAACCCTCGCACTTTTCCCAATAGCCAAACCGATTTATAAAATTGCTAATGGAAATGTAGACCCCAGGTAACATAAAACATACTTCTTGGCATAATGGCTCCCCATAACGAACTTTGTTGATGCCAATACCCCAAAATAAAACCACGACCAGGTGAAAAACCCACAAACATGGATCTGGAGGATACACAGTGACCAAAAGGAGTTCAAAACATAGACAACAACACCATAACATCCGAAAACAACGAGGTATGGTTAGCATTAATTGTGAGGAGGCAGTCAGCAAGGCTAAACAGAGTGAAAAACTCCAACAAAATACCCATAACTACTCAAAACAACAGTGAGCCATCATAGTTTCCACCATGTAGAACAACCAACGAAATCCCAACTTCAACCATCAATTTTTCCATTTGCAAAAAAATAACCACACTATGATTCCAGAGAAAATACCCATGCATTTACACAGTTTCCAATCTCAAGAAAACACAAACCAACACATTACCAAGCCAACATTCATTTCATACACATAGCAAATTCATGGATGGGCAAAAAGAACCATACATGTAACCAATGGCTTTAAACATGGGAGTTGGTCGAGAAGTTCCTTCCAGGTCTGAATCTCGGAGATTAACCACAACAAAACCAAATGAAAAATAACCATGCTAGGGTGACAGCCTAGTGGGAGAAGTATGGAGTGACGTTCATTTACTGCACGTCACTTCCATCCTCCACTCCATTCAAGTTCGTAGTACACGACATCTAGCCAAAAGAATACCATTAATCCCATGCCATTAATTCCATGCACTGAAAAGTGCACATATTTCTTTTCAATTGCACCACCCCAATCCATATTAACCATTGCAAAAACCATACTGTAACATATATCAAATGTGCCCAATATAACTCAAATAAAATTCGTATAGCCATTAACATTTCTAGTTAGGACTAACACTAATTCCTTTTATTTCATTTGCTCATAGTATAGCATAGTATAGTATAGTTCCCTTTATTGGAATTATTTTTATAAGTTCCTTTCCATTGCTCTTGTTTCTTGTTGTTACTAACATGTGTCTTGTGTAGGTGTGACAGGTAATGAATCATGGCGACAATATCAAATGTAGCAAAAATAATTATAAGTCATTCATAACATGGAATTTAGATATTGGAATAACAGAATCAACACATAAAATGCAATATCCATCTGCTATTATGTCACAAACAAACCAATATTTCATCATCAATCATGAGGAACCATGTAAACAGCACCAAAAAAATAGCATAACATGTGTGATAAGACTATCTCTGAGCCTCCAGTCTACAAGGGGACCCCACCTACTAGTATTATATATCATTATCTTAGTTTAAATAATAGGCTTTAGCAATACTTTGCGGGCAAAATCCTCGTTGCGATTTTAATCATTAGCAAACTGGCGACTCCACAAGGAAATATGTTTCCAACATATTAGAACTCAGAATATATGGTTTCGCAAAAAAAGAACAATGGATCAAGAAGGTATAACCAAAATGATTATGCAACATGGGGAAAGGATCATATTTAATGGAAAAATGATCAAGAATTTGGGAATAACTCATGAAAAATGTTAAGTGTGAGGGGGTTTATCCCTGTATGCATAATCATTCAACCAAAATTTTCTCTTTACTTCAAGGAGAAAAATTTATGGACTTGTTCTTTTAATTCTCAGATGGATGAAGAAATGGAAAGAAGAAGCAGAAGATAACCAATTTCTTTATAAGACAGCAGTGAAAGAAGATAACAAATTTAGTTATGCTTTTAGGGGGAACATTGTAACAACTATGTAAGCTTGAATTTTATTGACTAACAATACCTTGCAGGAGTGTCACTATGGAAGAACTGACCCAACATCTTATTTTTGACCAAAATTAAACTAAAAGATGAAAACAAATAAAATTCATGACAGAAATGGGACTACAAAATTTAAAACAACAGTAATAAAATGACAGAATCACAAAAGGAGCATGAAATCTATTAAAAGGATAACATGATTTAAACTATTGAAAAAAATGAAATGAAAAACAATGTTAAAAACAAAAGAAGAACTAGACTACTAATATACAGAAAATCCAAACAACGTTAAAACTTTTCAAGTTGGTTCCATGTAATGTTTTAAGTGAGAACAATTATTGTTGTAGGAAAACAATCGCTCTTGTAAATATTTTAGAATGTAAGAGATAGTACCCAGGACAAAAGCGATCTTGAAAGGACCCAACCATAATTTTTTAAATTTCGAGTGTCTTCCCCTATTAGCATGAGTTGAATCCCACAACAGTACCCTTTCATTGACTTTAAATTTGACAGTTTTAGCACTCTTGTTGAAATACTTCTTAACAGTCTATTATATATTTTTTATATTATCCAAGGAAAACATCCTTTTCTCCTCTAAAGCTAGGAGTGCATTTATTCTTTGTGAAACATCATAAGAATTTAATTCTTAGATTTGTAGCATCAGCCTTAAGGAAGAAAGTTATAGCTCAGTAGGCAGGATGGCTTCTTGACCATACATAATGTGGGAAGGAGTGAAACTAATGCTTTCCTTGGTGGTAGTTCGATCTGCCCAAAGGGCATTAGTGAGGAGAGTGTGCCATTGACGATGCTTATCTTCGATGAGCCTTTTGATGATTCTCACCAAATTCTTGTTGGTAGACTCAGCCTGCGCATTTCCTTGGGGATAATAAGCTGATGAGGTGAAATGTTTAACCCCCAACTTGGATTAAAAAATGGGCCATCTTAGTAGAAATGGAAGCGGGACCATTGTCTATAATAATTTCCAATGGAAGACCAAATATTGAAAATATGTTATTTTCGAGGAAAGAAATCACCTGATCATTCGTTGAGTTCTTAAGTGAGACAGCTTTAGCCCACTTCATAAAATAGAATGTGGTTATCAAAATAAAAACTTGTCCTGTTGAATATGGAGGATTAATAGGACGAATAAAATCCAATCCCCACTTTGAAAAAGGAAAGTCCTGGAGGACAGGTTGTAGTGGCATGGCTGAAAGGCGTTCTTTCCTAGCAAAGTTTTGGCACTTGTCACAAGATATCGAAAAAACATAAGATTCACGAAAGAATGAAGCCCAATAGTAACCTTTTCTAATAATCTTGAAAGCAATGGTTTTAGTAGAAAAATGACCTCCTACATGAATGATAGAATTTGAAGAACCATGAGTTTCTTGCAACAATTTATGTGTGTCTTCATCATTTACACAGTGAAGCAACACACCATCAGTAGATCTTCGAAACAATAAGTCTCCTATAATGATGTATCTTGCGGATTCAAGACAGAGTCTTCTTCTTTGATGAGTGTCTAAGTTGTCTAGACATCTTTTGTTTTGTAAGTAGTAAACTAAATTATTATACCAAGGATGTTCAGACACAGGAAGAATCTGATTATCAGTGTATAATAGTGTTGATAGGAAACTATCTTGTTCATCAATTCCTTCATTATTTTCAACATGTTGAGCTAAGTGAAGGGCTAAGTCACGTCCCTTGATAGTGATAGAATTCACGATATTTAAATCATTCTCTTGGATCTTGGAAAGCCAATGTGAAAGCTTCCATGAAAGATAAGTCTATGAGAGAAAAATCTTGACAGTAGGTAAAGGGACTTTTACCAATGTATGCTTACCTAAGATGAAGTGGAAAAGATTTTCAACAGCTTTAACAAGAGAGAAAGCATGTTTCTCAATAAAAGAATATTTAAATTCATCATCAAACAAACTTTGACTCATGTAAGCCACTGGTTTTTCATTAACTTGGTCATTACTTTTCATTAGGATAGCAAAAACTGCTTCCTCGGTGGCATTAGTATATATCATGAATTCCTTCTCAAAATCCATCTTCTCCATAACCGGTGCATAACTGATTGCTTTCTTGGTCCCTACAAAATCATTTTTGACATCATCTATCCAAGAAAAATAATGGTCTTGCTTAAGAAGATTATGAACTGGTTTGACCATCACAGCAAAAAGAATAATACATTTCAAGATCATGGTTGTTGTAAAACACGTGTGAGATTACTCTAGATATGTGTTTGTTATTTAAAGTTATTGAATTCTTGTCATACAAATTACTTATGTTTTTATTATTTAAGATACTTATGTTGTTATGATTTCTAATGAATACAATGATGATATTACATGTCTTTTCTGCAAATTTTTGTGATTATATCTATAATTTCACTGTTTTAACATATTGTTGATCGACATGAACTATTTTTGTTGTCATTAATATTATTTTTGAACTGTATTCATTTATCTAGTCTTGCTCCTGATTAGGATATGATAAGATATAATAGAAGTAGATTAGAATAGTAAATTTCATTTATGTTTTAGGTATCTTAATTCGTCTCTAAATAGAATTCTATGGAGGACAATCTATTTTTTTTCCCACTTCTACTAACCCTTAGTGGCAACCAAATCCACATAATGGTCAGAAGTTTCTATACCAAACGAGAGATCCTAATTGGGGCTTTCCATAACGTATCTTTCTTTACTTTCCTGACAGACAATTTGGATGCATCATAAAAAATGGCACTAGAAGGATAGCTATCTAAATGAATGACTAGTAAGGAATTGAAAAACTCCACTCATTACACTCCAAATAAGAACCATTTTCTTCATGGTGATCCATGACATCTAACCTTGAGTTAGTGCTCGACTCTTATCCAAATTTATTTCGAACACCTACTCAACTCCTTAGTCGGTGGAGTCCCTCACAATCAATAATAACAGTGGGCATTCCTCAATTGTTGGAAATCTCTCATGCCTTAACTTGAGGTATGAGTCAGAGAACTAGTCAAAAACATTTGGAGTTTCCTCTACCATCAAGACAAAGACATCCTCCGGAGATATCAACCAATGCTAACCCCTCAATCAACGTTGGAAACTTAACCATCAAATCTCCTAGTTACCAAATTTAAAATGTTCTAATAGGATTAATATACCCTTCTCAACTAACCTTTGAATATTTCTTATCTATCGAAAGTGGTTAATCGCATAGTTCACCCTATTCTCAACCTGAAACCCCCAAAGATCCACCTGAAGAATAACCTGAAGAGGAAACTCCATGAAGTCCTGGAAGTATGGTTCTAGTGAATGTGAATAATCCAAATAATCAGCCATGTTTGGCCCAGGATGTTGTTTTAGTACTAGGTTAAATTCATCCCTTACCTAAGCACCCTCATAAATTTCTTCCCAAGTTTGACCCTGATAAAAACGACTATGCAAAAGATCATACTAACAAATTCATGTTGGTAATAAGACTGATGAATGTTGAATATGAGGATGTGGTGTGCAGGCTCTTTCCATATACATTTTAGGGTAAATCATACACCTGGTATTTCTCTTTGGCACAAGCTTCAATCACTAGCTAGAATACATTTGAAAGTAATTTCATCGAGAAAATTGGACATTATAAGTCCCCAACAATACTAGTTTTATAACTCTCTAGGATAAATATGGATACAAAATAAACGGTGAAATATTTTAATTAAATATTTCTTAGATTTGTTATCACCTGCTAATTTGCATTAATTTTTCCCAAAGCATCTTGTCCTTGTGTTATTTTTCCACTCAGATTTTCAAAAAATTTCACCTGCTTCATCAAGCTCCCATCACCTAATCCTTCACTCAACTGATCATCCAAAATAGTCATGTCCTCCATGAGTCAAAAATTTGGTGAATATCCCAAACCTATACCTAGCCTTAATGCTTATCTAAATCCGTTAGTTCCATCACTTCATTCATTTTTACCCTTATTTTC
>JZKD02S0182566.1:0-10817 GCA_000966675.3 Picea glauca | reverse complement strand
GACAATCTAAGAGAATGTGTTTTTCATCTTCAACCTTCTTAGTGTCACAAAGGTGACACACTCTTTCATCCCATGGCGTTTTAGGACTTGACCAACGCCAAGTTTCACTATGGAGCTCGTGAGAATTTGTTCTTATCTTAGCAATGTTTATTTTTTTCTTTATACTTGCAAAAAAGATAGATAATTTTGATCTTCTAGATTATGGTTGATTACATCCTTATAATACCTTAATTTTTTTTTCCCTCTAACTCTTTATCACACCACATTTTCTCCTTAAATTTTGTTTTGACGCTTTTTTTAATAGTATCTTTATTCTGCAAAATGGTGTCTTCCATGATTCCCCAATAGTTTAGCCAATACCAAGAATATTTATGCCATCCTCTCTTGAGTCGATGGTGGTTATGACTGATTTTTGAAGCAATTTTAGGAAGCCTCTTGTCTTCCATGTTGTTTAACTTATTCTTATACATTAGGTATCTAGTCATAGCCATGCTCTCAATTTCTCCAGGATTCACTAGAGATACTACAACCTAGACTTCACATCCATTAAGAATAACAGGTGTAACAAGAGTCTCAAAGATGTGTTTCTTCTTATCCCAACTCCAAAGATCAACTTATTTACAATTGTTTTCAAACCCATAATAAGCTTTCCATCCCCCAATAAAATTTTTCTCAATGCTACAATTCCAATTGAGCTTGTGGTGAATATCAATTCCAAGATATTTGTATGAAGTCACTTCCTCCAAGTTTTTGTTGTCATATACGATCTAAAATCACATATGGGATTTTAATGGACATGGTTTCATACCCTCTGAATATTATTGGTCGTCACAATAAACGAAGGGCCTTGATTTCAACCATTAACCTACTTGTATGACAAAACATGTCCCTTCATCATTAAAAAGTGCGATTAATGTGATTAACATAATAATGGCCCATGGATGTCCACTTAAAAACTATTCCTCAGTTTTTAATTTGAGTTTTTTACTACCCATATTTTAAGTTAGGTTTTTTACTCGGTTTCTTTACCAATTGTTGGTGAGAAGCTTGCCCGCATTTTCTTCCACTTCTTTACCAAAGAATGGGGTGTCTTCTTAATCAATGGAGGGATGCATGGAAGGTCGTCCAGGTAATGTTAGGTAATGTTTCATATCTTGACAATGGAAGTAAAACATAGAATATAACAGAGCATAAAATAAGCAAGATCAAACACGCATCAAACCAAGAACATCAATCATACACTTGACACAGTGATTTATGTGGAAACCCAATGAGGGAAAAAAACATGGGCAATGATTATCGGTATTCTTATTATTCAAGGGAGTATTGCAATAGCCTTGATATGCATACAATCATCCTCTCCTCACACACTCTACTCTCTGCTCCTTGTACACGCTTGCACTCCATTGTACTCCATGTCTATGGGTATGCTCACATATATAACATCTATCACTCAGTTATACAGACTGATCATGAAAATATCACATAGTTACACGAGCAGTTCATAAATAGATTGCATCCATGCACATTAACATAGATGCATGAATGTGCATGTGCATGTGACTGCATGAGGAAATTCATTGGCATGTTTCCAACAATATCCACCTTGACAACAATTTACCTGATATATCATGCCCTTAATTAATTCATCACCTTTTCTGCAAGACAAGAGAAGCCAAACACCATCGTAGCTTCTCTAACAAAACTGGTTTCGTAAACATGTCTACAAAATTCAATTTTGTATGGACCTTTTCCAAAGACACTCCACCTTCATCAATAGCCTGTCTTACAAAATGGTACTTAACAAAAATATGCTCCGTCTTACTGTGATAAGTTGGATTTCTAGCCAAATGAATAACACTTTGACTATCACAAAATACTTTCACCTTGTCCTACATCCTTTCAAACTCACCCAATAAACCTTGTAACCAATTTGCCTCCTTGCATGCATGTGAAGCAACCATATACTCTGCCTATGTAGTGGATAAAGCGACTACATTTTGAAGCTTTGACATCCAACTAATAGGTCCTCCTACAAGAGTAAAGACATATCCTGAAGTGGATATCCTTTTGTCCAAGTCACCTGCAAAATCTGAATCTACATAACCACAAACTGAATCTCTGGAACCATCATAGGTGATAGAATAACTGCTTGTGCCTCTAAGATATCGAAGCACCCATTTCTCTGCTTCCCAGTGCGCTTTTCTTGGATTTTTCCATGCATTGACTAACAACACTAACTACATGTGAAATATCTAGTCTACTACTCGCCATCACATACATCAAACTTCCCACTGCATTAGCATATGGTACACGAGACATATAATCCTTTTCTTCTTCATTATTAGGACATAAACTTGAAGAAAACTTGAAATGGGAAGCCAAAGGGATCTGTACGGGTTTCACATTATTCATACTGAATCTCATAAGTATTTTCTCCACATACTTTTGTTGTGATACCATAGCTTACCATTTTTCTTGTCTTTGTGTATCTCCATGCCTAAGATTTGTTTTGTTGCTCCTAGATCCTTCATATCAAACGCCCTACAATCTTTAACCTGTTGATTTCGACCATGCTCTTACTTTCCACAAGCATATCGTCAACATATAACACCAAAATAATGAACATGCCATTTTCCAACTTTTTAAATTAAACACAATGATCATATTCACTTCTTGTAAAATTTAGGCTCACCATGAAAGAATCAAACTTCTTGTACCATTGCCTAGGAGACTGTCTCAGGCCATACAATGACTTTTTGAGTTTGCAAACAAACGTCTTATTGAAATCCTGAACAAACCTTTTGGTTGTTCCATATATATATCCTCATCTAAATATCCATGTAGAAATGTTGTTTTAACATCTAGCTCCTCTAACTCAAGATCAAGTAAAGTAATTAGTGCTAACACAACACAAACTGAAACAAGCTTCACAACTGGTGAAAATATCTCATGAAAATCAATACCTTCCTTTTGAGAATACCCTTTTGATACCAGTCTTTCTTTATACCTTTTGACTTTATCATCACCACCCTTTTTTAGTTTGTAGACCCATTTGCAATCGACAACCTTCCTGTCCTTTAGAATTTCTACCAAGTCCCATGTTTTATTCCTCTCTAAGGAATCTATTTATTCTTTCATAGATTTCTTCCATTGGGCACTTTCAGATACCTTAATTGTTTCCTAAAAACAACTAGGTTCTCAATCAATAGAAACCAAAGCCACATATGAAACATAATCGGCATACCTTGTACGAGGATTCTTGACCCGTGAAGATCTCCTCAGAGATGGTCGAGGCATATCTTCAGTTTCCTAGATATTTTTTGCATCTACATTTTCATCTTCTTCTTCTGGAACTTCTTCATGTTCCTGCCTTTTTGAAGATGGTTGAGTTTCCAACTAAATTTGTTGAACTTGCGGTACCTATTCTTGTCTCACTTCAACATCTGCCAGTTCAGATTTTAAGAGTCAGGATTCATTAAATACTACATCTCTGCTTATGATGAGTTTGTGGGCAGTAGGATCCCACAATTTGTACCCCTTAACCCCATCACCATAACCAAAAAAGACATATTTATTTGATATAGGATCTAACTTAGAACGTTGATCTTTAGAAATAAGAGCATAAGCATCACAACCAAATATTCTCATATTTGAAAAATCACAAGACTGACCTATCCATACCTCTTCTGGAATATTGCAGTTTATTGCATTTGATGGTGACTGATTTATCACACAACATGTTGTAAGAACTAATTTTGCCCATAATTCATGTTGCATCTTGGCATTACTGAGCATGCTCCTTGCTCTCTCTAGAAGAGTCTTATTCATGCGTTCAACAACACCATTCTATTGAGGAGTATAAACTGTGCTCTTATGTCTTTTGATCCCAGCTTCCTTGCAATAGTTGTCAAATTCCACAAATGTGAACTCACCTCCATTATCTATCTTTAAACAGTTGATTGATGTGTCAATGCTCTTTTCAACCAAAGCTATGAATTGCTTAAAAGTATTAAATACATCATCTTTTCTTTTAAGTAAATAGACCCAAACCTTCCTAGATTAATCATCTATAAATGTCACAAAATATGACGATCCTCCAAGAGAAACTATAGGTGATGGTCCCCAAACATTTGAATGAATGTAATCAAGGAAACCTTTGCTTATATGCCTTCTTGCTTTAAAATTTTGTCTACACTATTTTCCAAAAACAAAATACTTGCATAAATTCAAATTCATAAACTTCAAACTTGGAAGTGACTTACGATGAACCAATACCTTAAACCCTTTCTCGCTCATATGACCCAAATGCTGATGCCATAAAAGAACTGAGTCACTTGCATCTTCATATGCTACCACTGCTTGATTTACCTTTGTCCTTCCTTCAAGATGATAAAGGTTCCCAATCCTCTTTGCCTTCATGACTACTAAGATGCCTTTGGACACCTTCAATACTCCACCTTGAGTTGTACACTTGTAACCAGTAGAATCTAGAACTCCCAAAGATATCAAGTTCTTTCTAAGTTTGGGTACATGTCTTACATCTATTAATGTTCTTACAAAACCATCATGCATTCTAATCCGGACACAACCAACTCCAACAATTTTACAAGAAAAATCATTTCCCATAAAAACAACACGATCGTCAATAGATTGGTAAGTTGAGAACCAATTTCTATGAAGACACATGTGGTTGGATGCACCAGAATCTAACAACCAATGCCGATGTTGATGTGAAACATCACAAGTAGACAATACCTCATCAACCATACTTGAACTGGAACCTGAACTTGTTTCTGCTACATTAGCTTCCTTTGATTCTTTTGTGGAGTCCTCCTTGGATGTATTCTATCTTTTCCATCAATCCTTCTTGAGATGCCCAGATTTTCCACAAAACCAACATTTATGCTTACTCTTCTTGCCTCTTGAATTAGACCTTGATGTAGGCAGCTGACTTTGCCCTCTTTTTGTATATCTACCTCTGACCACCATTGCTTCCGCTATCGAGGTTTCTTTACCGGATGTTTTCCTTATCTCCTTAGACAACAAAGTACCCACAACAATGTCATAATCAATGACATCTATTGTGTTAAACCACATAGTTGTGAACAAATGGTGCCAAGACTTAGGTAATGAATACAGTAAGGTAACTGCCTTGTCCTCATATCCGAACTTTACTTCCATAGTAGTTAATTGACAAATCAAAGTATTGAAAACATTCAAGTGATCAACAATTTTCGTACCTTATTTCATCCGCAAGCTATACAATTGCCTCTTCAAGAAGATTTTGTTTGACAAGTTCTTTTTCATATACAGACTCTCGATTTTGGTCCACAAACTTGTTGTCGTCATCTCTTCAGCGATGTTAAACAACACCTCATCTACTAGGAACAAACGAATAGTATTGAGGGCTCTTGCATCCAGATCCTCCCAGTCCTTGTCTGTCATGCTTGCCGGTTTCTTTGACTTTCCAGCCAAGGCCTTATGCAATCGTTGTTGCACAAGCAGATCTCGCATCTTGAGCTTCCATAGCGAAAATCTATTCTTACCATTGAACTTTTCCACCTCAAACTTGGAACTCTCCACTTTCTCCATTAGCAGAAACAACCATCCAAAAGAAAATCACAGCTTCTAATAAACCAGACTCTTCGATCCAACAATCAGATTCTCTTCTCCTTCGCTCTCTACTCCTTCAACTCTAAGCTCTGATACCACTTGTTAGGCAGCGGAAGCAAAACATAGCATATAACAGAGAATAAAATAAGAAAGATCAAACACGCATTAAACCAAGCACATCAATCATACACTTGACACAATGATTTATGTGGAAACCCAATGAGGGAAAAAACACGTGCAATGATTATCGGTATTCTTATTATTCAAGGGAGAATTACAATATCCTTCATAGGAATACAATCATCCTCTCCTCACACACTCTTCTCTATGTTGCTTGCACACTCTTGCACTCCATTGTACTCCACCTCTATGGGTATGCTCACATATATAACATCTATCACTCAGTTATACAAATTGATCATGAATATATCACATAGTTACACGAGTAGTTCATAAATAGATTGCATGTATGCGCATTAACATAGTTGCATGCATGTGCATGTGGCCGCATGAGGAAATTCGTTGGCATGTTTCCAATATCATACACCTCATGGATGTGTCACAACCGATTTTCTTTCGAGTGTCAGTTTAGTGCATGGAGGGTTGTCCAGATAAAGTTTCATATACCCGACAGGTGTGTTAGTGCCCTATCTTTGTGTGTTGCTTGCAAAACCAAAGAAAGAAATGTACAAATAAATGCCTTCTCTTTTAATTAACTCGGTGGGGGTGTGATTCACAATTCGCAGAGAAACAAAGGGGAAATATGAGTGATTATTGTGCTCGAAATGCTACAAAGGTTTTTACATGATAGAGTAACAATTCCATATGTGTATGTGGTTTCTTTCCATGATGTCACACATGAAGGATTCTAAACCTTTAGAATGCGTAAGTTTCAATGGAGAATTTTTTGGGTTTTTTTAAGACTAAAGTTTTTATTTATGAACCTGTTAAAAATTAGGGTTTTTTTAAGACTAAAGTGGAAAGGTGAAAAATAGGGCCTATTGTATATCAACCATTTTTATAATATTGTTGTGTTAGTACTATGAGACAAGCTATAGGCAATCGATAATATAATATACGTGAGAAAGAACAATAAAATGAATCGAACTAAATTGATAAAGTGTTTTTCCTTTGCAAACATATCGAATGCTTTCATTTCCAACTATTTTAGAGTTTGTCTAAAATCAATAACTAAAAAGTGAACATAAATTGTATGTAAACCACCATCTAGACAAAACCCACTACCATCATCATCTCTTATTAATAGTGAACCAAAAACCTCCACTTTAATCATTGTATTTGGCCACCATCATCCTATCTTATATTAATAGTGAGCCAGAAACCTCCACGTCAGCCTTTGTATTTGGCAACTTGGGAAGAACCTTAAATGGAACAAAGATGGAATCAAAATTATGCATAGACTAGTGATACAAAATTATATAGATATATATAGAAATGTTTGTGCTTGTTAATATTTATGTGTTTTGTTCCCCGGATGGGGTGACACATGGACTACACTCGTCATTGGATGGGGAAAATACGAGGGAAGTTAAAGCCCCTCGCTGCCACCCTCCTCTCCTGTCCAGTCGTGATGGTTAGTTTGCATGAGCGCCAAGGTTTAGTGCGTCGGGCCTTAATGGAGACCCAGGCTTGGCTCCTCGACATCAGTACGAAACTGGTAATTGCCATTACTCCTGCACTAATGGCTACCAGAGCCATCAAATCCTCTGTCCTACTGGCCTTTTCGTCCTATGGGGAGTTCTATATCGAGCATTTGGGCGCTATTCACAATATCATTTTGCTTGTTCTGCTCCACACCTTGTTTCACACCTCTGGTGTTTCTGTCCGCTCTATGCTCTGCCCATCCATGCCTCGTGAGAGAGGTAAGCCCCGACGAGTGCCATCCTATTATAGTAGGTTTGGTAAACAAAAATGTCAGGGACTAGCCTCTCTAGCTCTCATACCAGGCGGCTCAGACCACTCGGGTTCTTCTGGTTAGAATTGGTTTGAAAAGGCTCAACTAGAGCCCTGTCCTTCTAGTACAGAGGGTCTCCATGGCAGGTGTCGGGTGGAAGAAGAAATTTCTCCCAACTAGGAGGAAATTTTTCCTTTCCTGCCATCAACCGCCATGGAGCACCGGCTTGCCACCTGCACCACCACCCCTTTCCAGGAACTAGTCGAGATGGGTTGCATTATGGAAGAAGAAGTCTCGCCTCTAGAGGAACACTTGGGACAAAATCCGACCTTCACCATGGACGAGGACCCTGCTATGGATTTCACCATTGCAAACGAATTTGTTGCTTCTACCATGGATGAAGACCCTGATGATAATGCTCATGATGATGAAGTTGATGAACAAGATCACCCAACTCCCAACTCTTGCAGACTTATGGAGGACCACCTGGTCTTGATCTTTGAGATGTGCAAGGACCTGGCAGAGCAGCAACACCACCAGAGCATCTTCAACAAGTGTTTGGATGTCTTGTATGATTCTCTATCAAGCGAGCCAGAGAAGAGTCGATGCCTGACTTGTTTCCATCCTTTCTTCCTTCGACTTCGCCAAGATAAACAACCAGGTTCGCCACATGTCTAGTACTTTTACAGGTTTTTTATATGGTTTAATTGCTAAGTTTTTGCAATTTTTTCACAATATAGTCTCTGGTTCTAGTTCAATAGGTGGTCGGGGCACTCGGTCCACCGCATGTTCTGGTTTCCACACTTGTGGAAGAACATGTGGCAAGTCCCCATGTCTGTATGTCGACAGTTGTCATTTTTTCTTAAAGTTTTGGAACAATGAACAATCGTCTAGTCCACGCATTCTGGTTTCCACTACAGTGGCTGAACAATTGGTGTGCTATAATGTACACTCAGACACGTGTGTTTTTTGCTAAGGCAAGGTAATACAATATTTTTATTTACAAAAAAATAAATATTTATGTGTTTTGTGTTTGTATATAAATGTTTGTGTTTGTTAATATTTATGTGTTTTGTGTTTGTATATAAATGTTTGTGCTTGTTAATATTTATGTGTTTTGTGTTTGTAGGTTATAGGGAATTTATTTCAAATTAGAGGTGGTAAGGTAAATTGTTAGAATTAATGTTTATTTTAAAGATGGGTTTGGGATTGTTAGATCTAATTGGTTATGGGAAGATATTCTCCAACTATTAGATCCTATTTATGTGTGTAGTTGAGAAATTCTCTCATAAGTTTGTTATGGTGTTGAGGGAAAACTTCATGTATAAATATCTACTTGATTGAATAATAAAACATATAGAATTGTTTTGTGCATGCTAGATTGCTAAATTAAATAGTGAATGTGATCTAGTTCTTTAATGTACAAATGTCAAACATCGTTAAGATAAGGTATCGACATCCCTCGGATGGGGTGACATATGTCGATCTTGTGCTACCTAGCACACATGCGAACAGAGTCGTTAAAGCCCCTCACCACCAACCTCCCCCTCAATCCATTCACCATGCTTAGCATTCATGCTAGGAGGGAGATAGCATGTTGGAACATGGGAAGATTAATGGCGCACATTCAACACCAGTTATGGCTCACCAGAGTAGGTACAGGGTAGTTGGGTGGCATTAACTCAGTCCTCATGGCGCCTTTCCCTCTCATCTCAATGGTTTTAATGGAGGTAATACTTTCATTCCCTGCCTGAACTTTCTCTCCATTGGGGTCACACTCCCGCACCCGTTGATTCCATTTCACCTTTAGTGTCCATTTCCTGTCTGCACTCAGCCTTCATCCCCATCAGTTATCTCTTTCCCCTAGCACCTGAGCATTGTCTGCAATTCACCATCTCTCTATGTTGTGTTTACACCATGTCACGCGAAATGACAAAACCCAAACGCGAGCCGACCTACTATAGATTTGTAGCCTGACACCATCGTCCAGGTCCTTCCTTGGCCCCCTCTCTGCCTCCCAACCCGTTCACCAGTCATGTAGGTCCACTCCATTCTGACCAAAATTGGAATGATGATTCTAAGCTTCCCCTTGGCAATTTGGAGCCAATGCCTCAAAATTCCGACCCTGTGACTCATTCGGGTGGTTGTCCAATAGAGGGAGAAATTCCTCCAAGTTGGCTAGAGGATACCACTGTGCAGATTGAACCAATTGCCAATTTCATCCCCCTTATCCATCCTGCAACAACTATGGGCGGTAGTGTGATAGAGGAAGAAATTCCTCCACATTGATTGGAAGACTCAACAAGGGAGACAACCCCAAACATCAATGCGTCGTTTAATGGGACCACCGGGATAGACTTGGATTAGTGCCTAGGTGAGGAGGAGACTCCTCCGAAATGGTTCGAGGAAGCAACAACACAAATAGCTTCAGATGCCCACGACTCGTCCAATGTTACGAGCTCAAGGCCATACCTACTCAATCCATGCATATTCTGGGAGGATCATCTACTGTTGATTTTTGAAATGTGTCAGGACATGGCGGACCAACTTCATTGCCAGAATGCGCGTGAACTTCCTCAATTAACTAAAAAAATAATTTACACTAATTTATGTTCCAACCTTACGACAAAGATGAATAAAATCAGGGTGAAACCTCCAAATAGAGCCGAGCAGAGCCAAAAGATGAATGGAGCGGAACAAGGTGAACAACAGAATAGAGTCGACAGTTGACTCCCAAAAATGGAAAACGAAGCAACTCATTTGCAACTTACTTTTCATATATATATATATATATATATACGAGAACACTCAAAAAAAAAAGTTTCCAATTAAAAAGGTTTTCCTGTTCAATTTTTTTTCGAACTGAAAAGTCTTTCCTATTGAAAATGTCCAGCAACGCAACTCTCGAAAGAATCTTCTAAGCATAAATTAAGGGAATAAAAACATGATTTATTAGATTTAAGATTTAAGATTTAACATTTATTAAAAAATAAGTTTAGAATTTTTTATTTTAAATTTAAAAAAATATATTTTTTTATTTAATAATCGAAAATTAATATTTCACCTTATTATTATTTACCTTGAAAAATCACTAATCTTAAAAATATTTAGAATTTAATAGATACAAATATGTAATGATATGATTGTTGAGTGCAATCTATGTCGTATAAATTCTCAACGATTTAATGTCAACCAGGAGCTCATAAGCTTAGAGGCACAACACAATATGTGCGAGGATTTGAAGTTGTCTATTCTAAACTACTAAAGCAAAGAACATAAAAATAAC
>JZKD02S0182533.1:0-14188 GCA_000966675.3 Picea glauca | reverse complement strand
AACCTCGATTTTATCACCAACAATTGCATGTGTCTCTCTCACTTCCACACATGTGTCTCAGTTAACTGATGATTGCATGGATCAATTAACTAGGACTAGGTGGCAGTTCACTCCAATGTCTGTCAGTGAGTGTCTAGATCTCTCTAGATCACTACTATGGCACACTAGTTACTCATGTAGCCTATATATGTTGTAAATTATTCACTCTTTGAGTGTGGAATACGGTTAATGAGAATTCTTCCATTCTTTCTCTTTTGTTTCTATTTTCTCATATTTTTTCTGCAAACTGTGTATGTTATTTTCTAGCTAGATCTTTTATGTGCAGGTTCAACACATTTACATGGTATCGGATCTGACAGATTGCTAGGAAAAAGACTCACCAGACTCTTTTTACAGGTACTGAAGATTGAAGAACACATAAAAGATGGATTATTCCCCGACAATACTTCTCATGCCTCATAACTATTTGGATTGGAAGCCAAAAATTCTACTTCAACTCAGATGCAGAGGCTTGTACCAAATAACTATGGCAATGGAAGTAGATCTTGATTCCACTGATGAGAAAAATGACTTTATCAATAGAAAATATATGGGCATATGATGTATCTGCTTGTCTATTTCTCCTGAACGTTTTCTTCAATTATATTATGAATCACAAGACTCAACTCCAAATGAATCATGGAATCGATTGGAGGTTCTATTTGGGAATAAGGAAGACTTCATGCAAAAATTTGAAAAGATAGATCCAGAAGAGAAACCATTAGAAGATCAAGCCTCTTATTCTGAAGAGTCTTCTACACAAGTATTTGTACAAATTCTTGTTCCATTAATTGCAAATGATGTCTACTCCATTTCAGATTTGTTTTCTAAATTTCATATGAAAGATATCATGCATACATCTCAAGAGTCACATGCAGAAACTTTTGCATGTGCCATGCATGCATCTAAGGAGCACCATGCATGCATCTCGAGAGACAAAAAGGGGGCCACACAAATTAGATTCAATTATGATAGTTTATGAGAAGAATTTGCAGAAAAAATTGGATATTTGAATTCCAATTGGAAAAATAACCAATTTCAAAAACAAAATTGTTCGAAACAGAGTCCAGGAAGTGAAGTTATGAGAATTTTAAAATCCATAATTTTTTAGCATTTTTCCAAAAACGGTCGCACGTTTTTCAAAGTTTCATTGAAACTTCATTTGGATCTTCTTCATTACTAAAATTTTCTCTCTTTCCTTGTTTTTTTAGTGTCTCATTATTATATGCATTGTACAATGGGTACCTAACATGGCCTTGGTTTCCAGGACCCATTCATCATGTACACCCTAGTTGTGTTTAAGGGGGGTGTTGGAGATATTACACACTCACCTATAACTATTTTCCTAAGTTTGATAGTCCAATGTTGAGAACAATTCCTTATATGAGAATATTCTCTCTAGAGAATATTCCACTAAAAAATAGGGTGTTCCTCTTCAGTTCAGAGTCATTTACCCTCAGTTAGACTAGTGGAAGTCACTCATGCATGGAAACCTTCGTTTTATCACCGATAATTGCATGTGTCTCTCTCACTTCCACACATGTGTCTCAGTTAACTGATGATTTCATGGACCAGTTAACTAGGACTAGGTGGAAGTTCACTCCAATGTTTGTCAGTGAGTGTCTAGATATCTCTAGATAACTACTATGGCGCATTAGTTACTCATGTAGCCTATATCTGTTTTAAATTATTCACTCTTTGAGTGTGGAATATGGTTAATGAGAATTATTCCATTCTTTTTCTCCTGATTCTTTTTTCTCATATTTTCTCTGCAAACTGTGTATATCATTTGCTATCTAGAACTTTTCTGTGCAGCTTCAACACATTTACAAGCCCTGGAGGGGGAAAATCTAGAGGACACTTTTTGGGTATCACCATCTCCCCAACCTTAAATATTTCTCACCTATTATTTGTGGATGATATTCTAATTTTTTGTAGTGGGAACATAAGGGATGCTAAATCTTTATTAAAGGTCTACCTTTTTGGGAAATCAACAAGGATGAAAATTAATAGCAGAAAGTCTAGTCTATCAACTTACAATCTGAATAGAGTAGAAACTAATATTTACAAAAGGTTATTCCCCTTTGAGTATAAGGAAATGGAAGAAAAACTCAAGTATCTAGGTTTCCATTTAAAACCCAATAAGTACAAGAAAGAAGACTTGACGTCATTATTGGAAAAACTAGAAAGAAGATTGAAAGTCTAGATCTTTAGATGGATTTCCAGGGAGGGAAGGGTGATGCTGGAAAAATATGTTTAGAAGCCATCTCTGTCTATTGGATGTCTCTCGCTTGGATCCCAAAAGGAATTCTTGAAAAGGCTCGACAAATTTATTTTAGATTTATTTGGGTAGGAACAAAAGACAACCATGTTGTTCCTTAGATTTCCTGGAACGTTCTCCCGACCCCAAAGTAGCTTGGTGGGTGGGGGAGATTTTTTTTTTTTTTTGTTTGCAAAAGAGTTGGCAACAAAATCAAGTTGGAGGTTAATCACCCTATAGAAACTATGGACCATACTTGTGTACCATAAGTATATTGCACCAACCTCTTTGGAAGAATGGGTGAGAAGACTTCTGATTAAGAGTAGTCGATGATGCTCAATCATTTGGAAAGCCATCCTCTCCTCTTTTCAGGTCATAGGGGATAGACTAGCTTGAAAAGTGGGAAGAGGCAATAAAGTCCGGATTGGAGTGGATCCGTGGCCTAGTAGTGGCATAAATTATAGTCTTTTGGAAGAATCTGTATAGATTTTGAATGATAATGATATCCACTATCTAAATCAAGTGTCAGATGTAGAAATAACAAACAATTGGGGTCAAGGTTGGAAGGCTGCGGCTCAAGTAGGGATAGGAAATATCTTCAATGAAGCATGGGACCAATGCATTAAAGCCCTTCGAAGGGCACAGATCCGTATTTCTGATATAGAGGATGAATTGGTGTGGCAACATTCACCCTTTGGGGATTATTTTCCTAAGATGGGATATTCACAACTCATCATTGAGCTCCAACAACAAGAACCCTCTTGGTGGTGGAAAGGGATTTGGAAGGTCAAATGCCCCCTAAAGGAAAAACTTTTCATGTGGTGTTTGATCAAGAAAAGGGTCCCCATGTGGGATAGAATGAAAAAAACTAAGGTGGAAGGGCCAGGATGGTGTGCTTTCTGTAAGAATGTAAAATATTCCAATAATTATCTTTTCATAAATTGTGCTTTTTATTGCCAATGCTGGAAGGAATGCACAAAAATATTAGATCTTGATTGTCGATGGGAATGGGACTTGTTCAAGGAAGCTTGGAAATCTTAGCTGTCGATTACCACACTTAAAATTATAAAGGTGATGCCATTAATTCTAATCTGGGGAATATGGCTTTCCAGAAATGCTACAATTTTCAAAGAGAAAACGTCCCTTCCTGAACTAGTAGTAGCCCATGGGATCAATATTCTGACACATTTCCCCCAGGAGAAAGAGGTGAAAAGACATAGGAAAATATTTGAAGAAGTTATTGACTAGAGTCAACCTTGGGATTTTTTCGATGGGGCCTCTCAGAGCAGTGGAGAAAGTTGTGGAGGAGGAGCTATCCTCTTCCTCACACAAGATCACTGTTTTAAAATCACTATGGGTCTTGGGCCGGGTACAAACAACCACGCAGAACTAATGGCTCTAAAACTCCTTCTCCTTTTAGCTGTAGATAAAAACATTTCCTCTTTACAGATTATGGAGAGTCTTTGTTAGTTATCAGTTGGATCCAAAAAACCCAACGATGCCATAACATTCTTCTTGCTCCTCTGATTGAAGAAATCTTAAGAATTCTTCTTTCTTTTGATGCATATTCCATTCGAAATGTCTACATGGAAAGAAACAGGGAGGCAAATTCCCTCTCTAAGAAAGGCCTATAGATTTCTTTGGGGAAGTGGGAATGTTTAGAGTTTCAGAATGGTTCGATGACTTCAATTGGTTCAGTTTCGTATACAGAAGGCTTAGGGCCATCCCCTATGATTTAGCTGTGTTATTTCAATTTTCTTTTCCTATGGTACATTTTGGTCCTGTGGATCTAATTCAACTCAAGGTTTTTGGATCCACTTTTGGTCTATTCTCTCTTGCTAGACTATATTTTTGTATAATTTTGTTTAATATGTATATGCCCCTCGGAGAGAGGGTAGGCCTTTATCTTGGTACTTTTGCTATGTAAGCTGGTCAGTTCCAATAGTCCTACATACTTCTTAGGGTTGGAGGGGGACCTATATTTTTGAAAGGATCTTGTGCCCTTATTTTAAGGTTTATGGTACTCGAGCTCAAATACATAGAGACATGTATATGCATAATGTAAATTTCTTTTCTCTGGCGGATGAAATAAAATTTATGCTTTTTTCTTTGAGAATTTTTTTTTTTTTTATATAAAAAATAAAAATAAAAATTAGGAAAATGAGGTCAAGTTCCACAAGAGTCAGTCTTCCATGCTTGTTAGGGTTTCACACCTAGGGACCAAAAATAGGAGCATGGTGTATCAGGTAGATCTCGAGTAACTAGGTGTCAAGTTGGGTAAGTATGTCATATGGAGATGACAAATGCTCAAATTCATATGCGACAAATGGAAATAAACCAAGGGGTAAAAAGATGATGCGTCATGTGACACATTAACGTCACAAATATCAAATGATGATAAAAGGAGATCAACGCTAGCCGGGTGCACGATACATGCCAATCCAATCAAGCTGAACATCCCAAAGAGCATGCCTAATATGATTGCAAGGAGAGGGAATGCGATCATATTAGGGAATAGGTTCCCACGTCAGGACACAATGCATGAAAATAATTACAACAAGTGGCGAGAAAGAATTGGGTGATGATATTACAAGGTTCCACATCCAAGAATCTCAATAGGCCTTTGGGCCTAGGTTTTCAAAGATAGGGGAGGATGAAGTAAGAACTTGATAGAGATAAATTTGAAGAATCTCATGCCTTTTAGACCTTAGAGGTATCACAAGGGACTTAACTCAACCAACCTGATGAGACAAACTTGATGAGGAGAGCCTGATAGATTCCAACCTTCAAGGTTTGGACCAGTCTTAAGACAATGCACACTCATGAATCTGAACGGGGATTTCCAATAAAGTAAATCCAATCCACTCACGAGATAGGACTGCTGGAAAGGTGGATCCAATATCCTTGCAAGATTCGGACCTCAGGGCAACTATACTCAAAGGTGAATCTACTTTTTGATGAGGGAGATCCTGGTAAGGATCAAGTTTCCAAATAAGGATCAAGATTCAGGCCTCCTTAAAGCAATGGTGCTAAACAAAATCTGGCTGAGGTTTGGGAAGAACAAGGCTTATTTCATAATGTTGATTGTTAGCTTCAAATGATAGACAAGATCCACATACATATAATTGTAGGCAAGAGGAAGAATATCAAGGGATTCCCCCACATGAATTTCAAGGCTAGAGTGGTCATGTGAAGAAAGTGATCCTCCGAACCTGCTCCTGCAACCACAAAAAATATGAAATCAATTATGCGAGGAAGAAGAAAGTTTCCATATACCATAAACATTACATTCTCTTCCTTCAAAAAACTTATAAATGAGTGTTGGGTTTGTTCAAAGATAATCGTCCATGATCTTAGATGTCGTAGATAAGTTTCATGAAAGCTGCATGTACCGAGTCTAAAAATAATAAAAAGGATTAATGATATTGTGATTCTAGTTAAGAGTTCGAAATCGAGGAGTATGATCAACCTACACGAGCATAAAGATGAAGGAATTAGGCACAACATGGAAGCAAGAGGATGCATAATTTAAGTTATCCATTCAGATAATCCTAAAAAAAAAATTCATTCAAGACAATCATTAATCAAGATCGAACCCCCAACTCCCTCAAGGTAGGTTAAGAATTTACATTAGGCTCAAATAGTAGAGGATTAGGCGTTAGAGTTCAAAATTTAGTAGGGGGGCCCTTTCCTTTCACTTGTAAGAGAAAAATTAAAGGGGGGGTTGTTGCGGTCACAACAAATGGTGACACAATGGAAGAACTAATTATCTTTGTCAGTTTAATTCAAGGGCCTTACTTCAGATTTGAATTTTAAAGATAAGCTCAACAAAGTGCAGACAATTTTCCAATAATTGTGGGTACCACAATGACGCAAAGTTTCTAAAATATATAACTTGATATTTCTTGTACTTGTAATCTAACAACCCTTTTTAAAGAGCCAATTAGTGAAGTAAATTATTTAACTGGATACACACTTCTGATTGGATTTGGTTTAACCATGGGTTTTCACCTTTTATAACAAGCAAACATCTACATAAGTGTGTTCCTCATCTCTCTTTTCCCAACATTGCTTCATTGCCAACGAACATCCATATCCCCAACGAAGTTGCCTCAGTACCATATAAGCATAGCCCCACTGCCAGTGAGCGTCTATAGCTCCGACGAGTTTACTTGTACTTCCTACACTATTAATAGTGCTTTCAACTTCCTTTTTATTTCAAAATATGTTCTCCCTTTTAAATTTGTATATAGATATGCATATGAAAATAGGGTGTGAAGAAATCAGGGTGATACAAGAGTTCCTTTGATTTGCTGAGTATATGTTATGCATTTGAGTTTAACCCATAGGTCTCCCCAAAAACCATCATATTATGGGCCATCTTATTAATGTGATAGATACTTTCCTATACTTATGGATTATCATGGTATGCTTAAGTAAGCACTTGTGTTCCACCACAACTATCAATCTATACCCACAACTAAGAACTTCATGAATGTTCATTCAGATAGAGAAACCCATGCATCTCATGAATCGTAAAATTTATTTAGTATGTGACCAAAATTAGACCAACCCCTCACTCAAATTTAAAGAGTAATTCTCAATGCAGACTAAGAAGTAAAACCAACTCAGGGAACATACTAGCATTCAATTCAAAATATGGAAGCAGTCTGTATAAGAAAAAAGCAAGTGCTAAAACTAAAGCTAAAACATGAAAAATACAACTAAACTAAGAGAAGCCGGAAATTGAAAATGTCAGTCATCAAAATAAAATGAAACTGACTGAAAAATAACAAGAGAACCCAACAACAAGGAATAAATCTGGGGCAAAATAGAGTATGAATGATATGCATAAATGGTATCATAATTCTAGATCCAAGAATTGGAATAAGGGAAAAAACTTTATTAAATAAACTTTCCACACAAGCTAAGACCCATCAAGAAAGATTTTAAAGACCAATACATAACCTGGTAACCAAAATCAACAAGACTACAATGAGTAGTGATCAAGAAAATCAATATCCCACCAAGATTTTGTTCCAACAGATTTGAGATTTTCTAGTGACAAAAATTCAGATTGTTGAAACGCCCAAAATAATGGATAAATTGAGGAATTCATATTTTTGAGCTTATGGCCACGGATACGATCTTAGCAAAATAAGATTTTTAAGATGCCATATTTTCAATCTCAAAAATTTGCATTGATATTTTCCACCAAGATATTCACTGTAACTTGGATCATTGATCTAGATCACCCGATGATTGTATCATTCACCCCTGATGGTATAAGAATATGAATGCATTTCCATGTTTTCCAAAATAAGCAATAATGGAGTAAGATTATGTTCAAATTAAAATAAATAAAGTGACTATACTAAAACAAAAATCAAAAGCACACTTTGTTAGTCATTATGGGAAGAATTAATCTTGAAAGACAAGTTTGTAATTCCAATAGAATGGGACACATCATGAGCATGATCAATGGAATTATTTTCAGTGAAAGCTTGGAAAGTAATCCAAGGGAAACAATTAGTCAGGAAATGTTAATAATTCAACATCAAGCCCAATAGAAAGATTCTCAGGGTAAAAATTTGAAAGGAAAAACAAGAAAAATGGTGAGAATGGATAATCTAGTGAAACAATTCGCAAAATAATCCTCTAATCCAACTATCACATATCATTTCTCTTTCATTTAGTGAAACAAGAAAAATCTTCCGAGAACCTAGAAAAATGGGTTAATGGAGAAGTTTGGTCAAAAAATATTTTCAAAATCCAATTACATGAAACATTCCACAAACCCATAAGCTCTCAAGATTTCTTGACATGAGCAAGTCCTTTGCACACTTGAAAATAATGATTTTTTCAACAACATAAATTTCATTTGATATTCCTCACCAAAACATCAATTTCTCTCTGCCATGACATATATTATTAATCCCATAGATTTAAATGATTCAATTTGATCAGGCAAAGAGGAAATATTACAGTTATGGAGGTCATAAAAAATAATTATTAAAAGGACTCCAAATATCAACTAGATTAGAAACGAATAGGGGAATACATGAATGAGACTATATTTTTGATCAACTGTTGAGTTGGTGACAATCTTAGTTGATTAAAAATGTTGCAAAGGAATATGAGCAACCATGTTTAGAATAATACTTCCCTAATTTGCTTTCATTTCAAGAGAAAAATCTTGAGTTGCTAGTTGTACAAGCCATTTCCCAACCTGCACAACAAAATATAATGTTATGTTAAGCTATTAAATAGTTTGAGAAAAACTCTTCCTCCAAATGACTAACTTTTAAAATGGAAAAAATAAAAATAAATACCAATATTAAACTAATTCTAAGCAAAGCACACTAAGCTACTGTAAAATTAAACTATATTGGATGTCATAAAACTCATGTAAAATCATTACGATAGTGCAATCATTCAAGTACCCATCTACCATTCATTTAGCCAAATATCACAACCTTCTTGCTGAGAGATAAGCACTATGTGCTTTCCCACAATAATTTCTTCAACATGAGACTTAGTGTCGTTGATGTTGTGAGATTTGGATCCCCTAGACACTTATCTTGTTCCTGCAAACAAAATCAATAAAATTACACAAATAGAACCATAAAAATTTAATTCCATCCATGATCTAAAGATACATGTCCATCAACAAACTTCAGTCATAAAAATCTGATTCAAAGATTACTAACATTACACCCCAAGGCATGTGTTTCCTCTGGTCATTAATGATAATGATGTAAAACATTCATATGATAATCTTCAACCTTGTGAGAGAAAAGAAGAAATGATTATGGAAATGATAGCAATTAACACAATCTGGTAAGGTAAAAATAATCTCAGATCATAACCTAGATGAATTGAATCCCCCAACATAAATGAAAGTTATAATTAGAAATTACAAATGAATGAAATGACTAGAGCCTGATTTCTAATGAGTTGAAGTTTGGCATGATGGGAAAACCCATGAAATTGATATCGTAAAGTCGCTAGAGTGTTCCAAGCAAAAAAAATTATGAATTTCACTTCCTTGAGATTACATATCACATAAAATATGGAGAAATTGAAATGTTAATGAGGGTGTAACTTGTCTATCTACTAGATAGGTTTTCCATCCAAAAGAATGAGACACAAAATTTTGGAAAATGAAATCAACAAGATCATGATTGAGAGAGATCAAATAAAAAGATATTCCAACATGACCCAAACATGATTATCTTTCCATGTTATGAATAAACTGAGTTTTGGTTCAAGGAATGTTGAAGAGTGTGAGTCCCAATAGATTTATGAGTTACAACCCACAAAAAATTCACATCTTGAAACTTATTATAATGGCTAAGATGAAAACAAATGTTGAAAACTCAAAATTAAGAATCTTAGAAGTTGAATTGACGTTTTCCACCAAGGTATTTACAACCCCTAAGCATTTGAATGATTTCAACATGATGAGGTAAGAAGATAGTACTCAACCATGATAAAATTAGGTTAGTCAATAATGCAACCATAATGAGTGACTCAAAATCATCAGTTCCAAAAATGTTTTCCATGAAAACACCAAGTCTGAAATCCCCATGATTGACAAGACTAGGATTAAATATTTAGTCAACCATTTGATCATTAAATAAAAGGATTGATCCCTTAAAATTTCTGAAAGAGTTCCAACAAGAAGATTTAGATAATAGTGTTGTCCGAAATCGTCAAAACATATTTCGAGGTAGTGTGAAAGAATATCTCTTCCTTCTGTATATATGAAGAAATTTGGATTGATCAAGCTACAATATTAAATGAAATCTCATCCTCGAAATATAAACTAAATAGAGCATAAGATATGCACATCCAAAGTCCAAAAATCAAAACTAAGGGTGTTGAAAGAAAATAACTCAAACGAAAAAAAATCATCCAAGATCACTTTGCTAAGAAAAGTCTATACAGAAAATCATGTTGGCTGAAAGTAACCAAAGAAAATAGTTCATGGTTAAGCAACCATTTGGATAAATCCAAACCCAAAAATAGTCATCTAAAGAAATTACAAGGAGTTGGAGTGGCTTTAATTTCAAATGGACATAAATTAACACTCAACATTTCAATTCATTGTGCATGGGACAACAAGATTAGAATTCTAAAGAAATTCAATCAAGCAAAATCTTAAAATTAGAATCATGTAGATATAAATATGAAACAAATATAAGTGCTCATTTTCACCACAAGAGGGACTAAATAACATTATTTATTTAAAATATGCCACTCGTAAGATGACAAATGCTTGAAAAATATTTGACACGGTGAAGAATGGATATAATCAGTGATTTGAAAATTACCCCAACACATAGAATGTTTTAAGAATGAAACAAAACAATTTTTTACCATATCAAAAATTAAATTATAATTTAAAGAGCCATTCAAGGGAAAAAAATAGCATGCAAGCCTTCTATTTCTTCCCACCTTTGTTGAGAAATCCATTTATTGATCAACCAACCGTAATAAAAAGGAAAAGGAAAACATAAAACTAATTAAAATCTAGAAACCAAAATTAAATTATGTGTAAAGAAAAGAGACTAGCCTATTCTATCTCACTCCTATCCTACACTACATTGGCTGAAAAATGAACTATGTAAATTCATAATGCCAATGTATCCAACCATGTAATTCCAAGCCTACAAACACATATTCATCATAAACAATTAGTAACAAAACTTGGAGTAGAAATAGACTAAAAAGAAGAAAAAATAAAACATGAACAACTCTATCCAACATATTAAAACTGTCATAGTGATAATTCAAGAAATTTATCTGAGTAATGCCCCTCCAACCATGATTTAATACTATCATAAAATTTGGCATGAATATCATATAATTCATGGAGGGAGTTTAGGGGAAATTAGCATACTGAATGACAACCATGCAAATAATGTGTGTAAAGTGTACTTGGTGAGAGAATCTTTGTGATGATATATTTGATAATCCTCAAAGAAAATCCAAAAGAATGAGGGCCTAACATAACCATTAGTGTAGACTGAAGTGCGTCATTGTCTTGGCAAGCTTCATTGGGCTCATACTTCAAGAAACCATTAACTTGAGATAAATTAGTGGAATCAAATGATATACGTGGACTAGCACCCACCATGGTATAAGACATATCTTTAAGACAATGATGGAAGCCACTAACATCAACAATCTCAACTAAAGGGCTACTTGAGCAAGAAGACTCTCTACTATTCAAAGTTGAAGATGAAATAGAATAAGATATGGTTTGATATACATCTGCTACAACATTTCCTTCATCCCATGAAAAAGGATGATAAGGAAAATTTGTACTAAGTTCACAGGAAGGGGATTTATCCTCTTTATCTTCGATATGCACATTACCACCATCAAGTACTTCAAAAGGGGTCCACCATATTGATTTTTTTTTTCCAAAAAGAAAAATCATTATATTTCATTTAAAAATATACATATTACAATCCATTTGATCAAGAAACTTCCTATCCTTCTGTTCTATCTGATTTTCCTTCTTACATTAAAAAATACTTCTAGTCTATTAACACTGAACTCTACTACTTCTCCTTTACAAATCTTACTAGCTAGACAAGGAAAAACAGGAAATTGCATCCCTACAATTTTGAATAACAAAAAAGGACAAACTTACAAGTTGTAGGACATCTCCTTGACCACCTGATCCTCTAGGATTTCCTAGTAGAAAAATAACCAACTTCGAATTCCAAGGCCTCCTTAGAAATCTAATCCGCCTTTTGATTCATTTCCCTGTAGATGTGAACACATGAGTACCATTCAAATCCACTCAACAGTTCTCGAATTATTTTCATCAGAGGTTGTAATCTAGCCACCTAGATTTGTAGTTTTCCATTTACACAATCCACAAACTCCTGGGAGTCACCAAATATTTGCAAGGCACTATTAAGTTTATTTGAATAGGATAATAGGCGACTTCTTGCAAGATCAAACCATTAAAGAGATCAAGATACAAAAAATAATAAGTAGAAGAATTGAGAGAATAAAAATCCTCTCTTGAACAAGAAATATCTCCAAAAAATGATTCTTTGAAAGGTATTTCCTCTTCCTTAAGAACATTGGTGACTGATTGTGAATCAATAGACTCCGCACTAGCAATGGTTTCACAATCAACACCTACTTCCAAAACATTGTTTTCCTCTTCCAATAAAAAAGGGAATTGTTGTGCTAAACGTGTTGTGTCTTGTATGCTTATTTCCTATGCTTGAGTGAAATGATCAACATTGTCATTTCCCCCCTGTAAAATATGAGAATATGAAATATATTTTCGAACATACTCATGGTTAGAAGAGAGGATCAAATAAAAAAAAAATTTAGAGCAAGAAGTTTCACTAAATAATTTGATATCTGAGATAGTTTCATCACCTCCCTCTCCATCCCCAGATTCATGACTGGGAACTCCAAAAATGTGTGGGAAAATTTGCAATCATTCCAACCAACATTCAAAAAACCTCCACCAACTTGTTCTTGGAGCAATCCATATTCCATCTCGTTGTTATCCCCTAAGGAGAAAATCATAGACAATATATATATTTTTTCACAAAAACTGGTGGATTTTTATTGATTAAAAGGTGTGGCTTAGACCATTGAGTACAAAAATAAAAAAAACCAAAGTAAATCACAAAAATATGGTTTATCCACTATATCATTTATCCATCTGCCTATATCATAGCTATTTCTCCAAAGCTTGATATTACTACAGTTTTGGACATAATAGATTTGGTAGAAAATACCACTGATACAAATGATAAAACAAAACATAACTATTCAACAAGAGTCCATTTGTTTGGAAGCTCATATTCATTTTATGGATTTGTAATTGGGGTATTCATATCTAGATGAATTCACTTCATCCTGGGTAAGATATCCATGGATGACCCTGAACTAGAATTCATTAGAGAAGACCAAAGTTGATTTTCCTCCATTTGTGACATTAGCACTGCCACTTCATCTTGCATCTAACTCACTATCTCAAGGTGTTGCACCAGGGTGTCCATTACAAATGAGACTATTTAATTGAGCATGTTAACCAATATGATCAAATTTTGGTGCTCTACCATATCATTGGCCTCCATTAACCCTTCTTGTTGTTTGTGGCATGAACCATTGTCCATTGCTGCCAACTTATTAGAACTGATAAATCCTCTCCACCAAAAATTACACAAGAGGCCACCAACTATGCCCTCGACCATAATCCAAAAACCTTCCCAAAATGCTAGTGGAGCAACAATCCCACTGGGCTCAAGGGGAAATGATGACAGTCCCATATTCAAAGTTTCCCAAACATCTACAAAATTAAAGGATAAATAACGACAAGCCAACGACATGCCCAATATGAGCCCATCCAATCCTCGACCATCCATCGGCTTCAAAGTCCCACAAATGGAATGATTTTCATCCCACCAACCATGCCAAATATTCACCAATCATGAATCACATATCCTCACCAAACATGTTGAATGAGTTGCCATTAATATTTCACACGAGTACCTAATAGGTTTGACGAATTCCGATCAATATTCCTCGTTGTCCTGTACCTTACAACTGCTTCCACTTTCGTCCATGATGAGAACCTTCCAATCAATTGACACCTCCCTCAAGTGAGTATCAATGATCCATTTCTAGCGTACCTTCCACATCCACTATATCCTAAACCCACGATCCAGACTCCCACTCAGACCATGCCTTCAGATGCTGACAGATCCCAAGGAAAGTTAAGATGATACAATCCCTGATCGATATAATAGCCATTTTCTCACCAACTATTTCAACGCATGAGACCCTAATGCCCACGATACCCCCATGGGCCCCAATTCATAAAATTGAGCTAGCCATTAGGGA
>JZKD02S0182510.1:0-12447 GCA_000966675.3 Picea glauca | reverse complement strand
TTAAATGATAGTGCTGATGGTAGATGGTTAAACATAGAGTTAGAATGATTTTGTAGAACTGTGCTTTTGAATAGAAATAGCAATCTTAGCCTTTGAGTACTAGACTGTTTTGCTTCTATTTATGATTTCGTAGGAAATGCTCAGTTTTGAGTTAGTCATCAGAATTCAAATTCTTAGAATAGGTGTGTGCTTTATTTTTAGGATAGCATTCGAATAAAAGACTAGACGGTTTCCTGCACATACTGTGTATCAGCTCGAAGTATACTAGCCCTGGTTTGACAATTTAGTGATTCAGGACACTTAAAAGCTACAATTTAGCAGCCTGACACTACCTCAATTTGTCCATCCGTCTGAGGGTGATATGCTGAGCTAAAAGATAAATTCATCCCCAACTTCTTCCATAGTGTTCTCCAGAAATGACCAACAAATTTGGTGTCTCTTTATGAAACAATACTCTTGGGTAAACCATGAATTCAAGCAACTTCTTTGAAAAACAGGTTTGCAATGTGCGTTGGATCACTGGTTTTCTGACATGGAATAAAATGTGTCATTTTTTAGAATCTTTCGACTACAACAAATATGGAATCACAACCCCTCTGTGTCCTTGGCAGTCCTAACACAAAATCCATGCTTATCGCATCCCATGGCCTTTCTGGTACTGGCAATGGTTGATACAATCATGTGTTATGTCTTCTCCCCTTTGCATGCTGGAAAATTCTACACTTGTTGACAAACTTCTTGACATATATCCTCATCCTTGGCCAATAATACAAATTTTTCAGTTGCACAAATGTCTTGTCATGGCCGAAATGTCCAGCCAATCCCCCACTATGATTTTCTTTCAAAAGGTTTTCCCTCAAAGAACTCTTCGAGATACAAAATTGATTTCCTTTGAATAATAATCTATCATGGATCAAGTATTCAATCTATTGTCTTCTATCTCTCAGAACAGGATTCTCACATGCTTCATAAGCATCCCTGAAATATGAATCATCTCTGTACATATCCTTAAGGCTATCAAAACCTAAGGTCTTCACATGAAACTCCTACAAAATCAAACACTTCCTGCTCAATCCATCAAGAACCTTATTAGCATTTCCATAAATGTGCTTTATAACAAAAGTAAATTTTTTCATAAATTCAACCCATTTTGCATGTTTTTGGTTCAGTTTCTCCTGTCTAGTTACGAATTGTAAAGCATGTTTGTTGTTGTACAAAACGAACTCTTTTAGAACCAAGTAGTTCCTCTATTTCTTCAACGCCTGTATGATTGCATAAAACTCTTTATCATACGTGGAAAAATTTCTCTTGCAATCATTCAGCTTCTCACTGAAGTATGAAAATGGCCTATTGTCTTGTCTTAAGACTGTTCCAATCACAAATCTACTTGCGTCACATCTCACTTGAAATGTCTTACTGAAATCTGGCAGAACTAGAATTGGCTGTCCATTTATCTTCTCTTTCAATAGTTTGAAACTTTTCTCTGCTTCCTTTCTCCAATGAAAAGATTTGTGTCTTTTATTGACTGTGTCCATTATTGGTGCACTAATCCCACTAAAATTTCTTATGAACTTCCTGTAAAAATTGGCTAATCCATGGAAGCTTATGAATTCAAATATATTCCTTGGCGACAACAATTCTTTGATTTCTTTTACTTTCTCAAGATCCATCTTCAACTCATTCGAAGAGATAACAAAACCTAAATAAATAATCTCTTTCTTCATGAAAGATGACTTCTTCATATTTATCATCAACTTCTCTTGATGCAACCTTCTCATCACAAGAGTTAGGTGTCTCAAATTCTCTTCCTCAGTATTACTGAAGATCAATATATCGTCAAGATATACAATTAAAAACTTCCTAATGAAATCTTTCATGACTTTGTTCATCAATCTCATAAAATTACTTGGCACATTCGTCAAACCAAACGGCATGACAAGCCATTCATACAACCCTTCATTTGTCTTGAATGTTGTCTTCCATTCATCACTTTCTCTCATTCTAATATGATGATATCTGTTCTTCAAAACAATTTTTGAAAAAAAATTTGCTCCACTCAAGCAATCCATCAAGTCATCCATCATCAATAAAGGAAATCTATACCTGATGGTGATTTTGTTTATATCCCTCGAGTCTGTACACATTCTCCATCCACCATCCTTCTTTGGACTTAACACTGTTGGCACAGTGCATGGACTCAAGCTTTCCCTAATCAACCCTTTGTCCATCAAATCTTGGACTTGCTTCTTGACTTCTTCACTCTCCTATAGCGTTAGTCTGTACGCTACTTTGTTTGGTAAAATCGCTACTGGTATAAGGTAAATGTGATGGATTATACTTCTAATGGGTGACAACGAACAAGGTAAATCGTCCACAACTATATCAGCGAAATTCTCCAACATTTCCCGAATTTCCTCAGGTAGATCATCTACCGAGGTACTAGTCAAGATGACTCTAGGTTTCCCCACCACAACAAATTGCATGTCTTCTTCTTTCTTGAATTCATCCAGAAGTGTCTTCCCACTCATGATAAGTATAGTATTTCTTGTTTCTTCTTTTACCTTCTTGTCTTCAATTGGCAACAACATATGTGTTCTACCATTCTTATCCAAGGTGTATGTGTTATTTGTTCCTTTATAAACAACATTTATGTCATATTTCCATAGTCTCTCCAACAAAATATGACAGAAATCCATGGGAACAACATCACATAAGATCTTGTCTCTATATCCCCTTATCTTAAATTCAACTAAACATTGTTTAGTTACTGTTACATGATATCCTTTTTGCAACCACAAAACCTTGTATGGGATGGAATGTGCAACTGTCTCCAATTCCATCTTCTCCACCATTTCTATGGATACTAGATTATATTTTCTTCCACCGTCCAAAATTACCTTGCATACCCTATCCTTGGTCTTGCAAGTAGTTTTGAACAAACTGTTCCTTTGGACTAGATTCTCCACCTCTTTCTCTGGCTTCAAGAGAATTTTCCTCATCATTAAGGATATTTCGTCTTCTACATCTTCTTCCTCAACATTTTGCCTTTGTGCTTATGAAATGTGAGCTCCACCTCCTCCATCCATTTTTCTATAGGTACATTCAAAATATTTGTGTTCTATATTTCCACAGACAAAACACTTTATTTCACCACGTCTGCCTCTTCCTCTTCCTCTAGCTCGAGGAAAAGTGCTTCTATCAGCATACTGTCCTCCTTGTAAGCTTCCTGCCTTTCTGGGTGGTTATGAGGTTTCTTTTCTTCATCCCTGAGATTTTATACTCTGTCCTGGGAAATTTCTTTTCCTCTTCTCTCACTCCTATGTCTACCCTTTTGACCTTGCTTTCGGGCAAATTTTACTTTTGCCTTTGAAGTAATTTGATAAGCATCTTCTACATTTCTGATTGTCACCATCCTCATCTCATATTGAATTTCATATCTCAATCCATTCATGTATCTCGTGACTTTTTCATCATCACTCTCATGAAAACTTGCCCTGATGTTCAGTCTATAAAACTCTTCAGTGTATTCCTTCACTGTCATCCCCTTCTGTCTCAAATTCTGCATTCTTTGAAACAGATTAAATTGGTAATATCTGGGTATAAACTTGGCTTTAATATTTGTGACCATCCTATCCCATTTTTTGATTTGTTGTTTTCCTTTGCAACACATATCATCCTGCAGTTCATTCCACCACAGTGTTGCATGCCCTTTTAGTCTAGTGACACCATGTTTTACCTTCTTATCTTCTTCAATATTCTCATAGTCGAAGTATTTATCCATATCATCTCTAAACCAATCTAGTAGCTCCTCAACATCTAAGTTGACTTCATACATTGGGATGTCCATTTTTTCTCTAGCCCCTATTATTGCAACATATTTAAATATAAGTTCTTCTGTAGCATCTTCGGATACAACTTCTTCTTCGACTCCAGCTTCCTTTTCTCTTTCAGCCTCACTAATATCTCCATTATCAGTTGTCCATCTCTTTGTTGTCTCCATAGCATCTAATCGAGCACAAAGTTCTCTCATTTCCCTTTCCATGGATGGATTGGGCATGGGTCTCTCTTGACGTCTTCTTGGAAGCATTGTTTAAATCGGTTCCACCCAGAATTTAAATCACAACTTGCCTTATATCTCCCCTTCTTACAGAAAACAATGATTGTAAGCTTTGATACCACCTGATGCAACACCCCTACCTCAGCAGGTTCTGCGTGACCTCCCAGTCTTTGGATATTTCTATTTCCTTGAGATGGAATGGCTCTTTAGTTCCCACTGGAACATTCACACATATAACCATAGGTCCTCTCTTATAAGTTATGCATGCGTGAACAAGCGCTAGGCATGAACCTCCACTCCATGTGACCAACCGACATGATCACAACCTTTACCCAAAAAAAAAAATTTGGTTTCAGGACTTCACGATTTCTATTGTGGGTCCAACTGAATCGTTTGACTCCTGAAACCCTAAAATGGGCTAAAGGTTCTTTAATTCCTCACTTATGCCTCAACCATGTGACCTCAGTCACGTCCTGGGGTCCACCTCCAAGCGCATCAAGATTTCACGACTCGTGAGTTCACAATGCAACTCCTGTCCTTTCTCCCAAAGTCTGAACTCACTACTGCCTGGCTATGGATCGACGGTCCTAAACCCTTGACAATATGATGATCCATATTTCGTCAAGATTTCACAACTCAAGATCTCCAAGTCACGACCTTCTCCACACTTCGACTCCTGAAATTCCGAAATTCAAAACCACAAGATCAGTGACTCTCGTTGATCTAGATATAATGGTAACTATGCTCCTGAGCTTTCTAGTGTTGAAAGACACTCGGACTTAACTTCTCCATTGATCCACTGGATCCAACCGTCCATGGAAAATCGATAGTTCTCCCTCTGATAATTTCAACCATTCGTTCAGACTTTTGACGCTCCTAGCCAAATAACTCGTGGTCACCTTATGAGATTGGTTTTTTTGAGGTGACTTTAGTCTCGTCTTTCCTCCAAATGCTTCGAAGTCTATATCCCTCCCGAGCTTGGTTCTTGCTGCAAACTCAAGGATTCCAAGGGATTCTTCCTGCACTCCTTGTGGCTTCAAAATAACCTTTGATTATCTGAATTCTCCAATTCTGTGCACTCCTTGCCACATAAGTTCTTCAACCACTCACTGGGTTGGAAAAGTCTAAGACTTCAACCTACCTATGCACACCTTTCATGGTTCTGTGCTATATTGCACTTATGTTGGTATGAGAAGAATGATATTCCTCCTGATCTTTATGAGATAAGACTAAGAATCTTGTCAACGCACTCCTTGTGTACTTTCACTGAACTCCTTGTAATAATTCTCAAGAAGAGAAACAATTGAAACTCATACTCTCCCTCTTACAGACTTCATACATTCAACATGAAATCATACACCCAAAGCATTGAAACAAAATGCATAACAAAGAATATAAGAAAATTGTAAACACACCATTCAATAGATGCAAACAATATTCATCACAGCACCATGAAATTGAGTCAAAGCATTCTTATATTAACTCAAGTGGTTTTGTACATGGGTTCTATAGAAACAACTATCTGCTTATACAACTTATACAATCTTTGTTCTTATCTTCTCTCCTATTCTATTTCTCTACAGATTCTAACTACTATGAGAATAACAATACAATACAATACATATGAGGGAGCTTTCTAGAGTTTTCCCTCCTACAACCTCTAGCTATCAAATCGAAATAAAAGCCTACAACTACTTTACATTTATTACATTAATTGCCTCCAACAAACAGATGAGAGCAATGCTCAAGATTTGCATTACACTCTCTAAACCATTAAAAGCAAAAATCTATTTTCCAGATATTACATTAATTCTCCATCCTTTCAAATTCAAAACATCCTCAAAACACGTGTTGGTGCATATCCAATTTTCTTCCTCTTTTGCGCTTGCTTACGATGCTCCTGCATCATAGGTGGTATCAGAGCATACAACTATTGTTTTATGTAAGAAAGAGAAGACAGAGGACAATTCTGATTTGAATTATGTGTGGGAAGATTTGAGCAATGTCGCTAAGGAGATGTCCAAAAAGATATTTATCTGAGATGTTATGGAGATAGCAGAGAGACAAACACCTAATACTAGATATATCAGTGAGGATAAAAATGAGAACGAAGGAGTCGAAGAATCTGTAGCTGAAGATGTTGTAGTGGAACATTTGCTAAAAGTTGTTGCAGGAATGGGTGCCAAAGAAAAATTGGACATCCCTATGTATGAAGGAAACTTGGACGTTAAGGAGGTGCTAGATTAGTTTAGATCCCTATATAAATACTTTGACTACGAAGATGTCGAAGAAGATAAAAAGTAAAGAACGTTTTCACTAGACTAAAAGGAAATGCAACATTGTGGTGGGATGAACTGCGCGCTGACAACCATTGCAAAGGTAAAGAAATAATTAAAAGATGGGAAAAAATGGTAGCTAATATGAAAGCCAAATTCATACCCAGAGATTATCAAATCAATCTATTTCGAACAATGCAAAATTTGAGATAGAAAGGGATGACAATGAAGGATTATACAAAGGAGTTTTACAGGTTAAACATCAGAGTTGGTCATTGTGAGAGTGATGATGAAAATGTTGCCAGATATATGAGTGGCCCGAGATATGAGATTTAGGATGAGATGAGCATGGTGAGAATCAGAAATGTGGAAGATGCTTATCAGGTTGCTCTGAAAGTAAAGGAGAAATTGGCCAGGAAGCAAGGTCAAAGGGGTAGAGGTATAAGTCAGAGCAGAGGAAAAGAAATTGCCTATGATAGAGTATAGAAGCCCAAGCATGAAAAAAATAAGCCTCATACCCACCCAGAAACGGGAGGAAGTTCACAATGAAGACAATATGCCGATAGGAACACCTTTCTTTGAGCAAGAGGAAGAGGAAGAGGCAGAGGAGGTGAAGTAAAGTGTTTTGTTTATGTAAAGATAAGACACAAGTATTGGGAATGTCCTGATAGAAAAAGGGATGGAGGAGGTGAAGCTCACATTTTAGAAGAGCAAAGGCAAAATGTTGAGGCAAAATATGCAGAAGGTTGAAGATCCTTGATGATGAGGAAAATTATATTGAAACCAGAGAAAGAGAGGGAGAATCTAGTCTAGAGGAAAAGTTTGTTTAGGACTACTTGAAAAACCAAATACATGGTATGCAAGGTGATAGTTGACAGTGGAAGCATAGATAATTTAGTATCCAGAGAGATGGTGGAGAAGATGGAATTGGATACGATTGCACATACAAGCCCATATAAAGTTTTGTGGTTGCAAAAAGGACATCAGGTAATAGTGAATAAAAAATTTTTAGTTGAATTTAAGATAGGGGGTTATAGAGATGAGATTTTATGTGATGTTATTCCTATGGATGTTTGTCATGTTTTGTTGGGGAGGCCTTGGAAATATGACATAAATGTTATTCAGAATGAAACAAAGAACACTTACACCTTGGAGAAGAATCGTAGGACGCATATGTTGCTGCTAATTGAAGAAAAGAAGGTGAATGCAGAAGCAAGCAATACTATACTTCTCATGAGTGGGAAGGAACTTCTTGATGAAGTCAAGAAAGATCAAGAAATGTAGTTTGTTTTGGTGAGAAAACCTAGAGTCATCTTGACCAGTACATCGATAGATGATCTACCTGAGGAAGTTCAAGAACTACTGGAGAATTTTGCTGACATAGTGGTGGAAGATTTTCCTTGTTTGTTTCTGCCCATTAGAAGTATAATCTGTCACATTGACCTTATACTAGGAGTGAGTTTACCAAACAAAGCAGCATACAGATTGATGTCGCAGGAGAATGAATAGGTGAAGAAAAAATTCCAAGATTTGATGGACAAAGGGCTGATTAGAGAAAGCTTTAGTCCATGCATTGTACCAACCATGTTAAGTTGGAAGAAGGATAGTGGATGGAGAATGTGTATAGACTCGAGGGATATAAAAAGAATCACCATCAGATACATATTTCCTTTACCCAAGATGGATTACATGATGGATTGCTTGAGTGGAAAAATGTTTTTTTCAAAAAATGATTTGAAGAGTGGATATCACTAGATTAGGATGAGGGAAGGTGATGAATGGAAGAAAACATTCAAGACAAATGAAGGACTGTATGAATGGATTTTCATGCCATTTGGCTTGACGAATGCGCCCAGTAATTTTATGATATTGATGAATGAAGTCTTGAAACATTTCATTGGTAAGTTTGTAATTGTGTATCTTGATGATATACTAATCTTCAGTAAGACTGAGGAACAACATTTGAGGAATTTAAATTCCTTAATGAGGAGGTTGCAACAAGAGAAGTTGTTGATAAATCTAAAGAAGTCATATTTCATGAAGACAAAGATTATTTATTTAGGTTTTTTGATCTCTTTGAATGAATTAAATATGGATCTGGAGAAGGCAAAAGCAATCAAAGAATGGTCATCACCAAGGAATATCTTTGAAGTCAGGATCTTCCATTGACTAGCCAGTTTTTACAGGAAATTCATCAGAAATTTTAGTGGAATTTGTGCGCCAATGATGGACACAGTCAAGAAAAGACATAAGTATTTTCATTAGATAGAGGAGGTAGAGAAAAGTTTCAATTTGTTGAAAGAGAAGATAACTGAACAATCAGTTTTGGTTATGCCAGATTTTGGTAAAATATTTCAAGTGAGATGTGATGCAAGTGGATTTGCGATTGAAGCAATCTTAAATCAAGACAATAGACCAGTTGCATACTTCAGTGAGAAACTGAGTGAGGTCAAAATAAATTACTCCACTTATGATAAAGATTTTTATGCAGTCATATAGGCGCTGAAGAAATGGATGCACTACCTGGTTCCAAAAGAGTTCATTTTGTATAGCGACAATCATGCCTCACAGTTTGTAACTAGACAGGAGAAAATGAACCAAAAACATGCAAAATGGGTTGAGTTTATGGATAAATTTACTTGAGCATAATCACCCGAAACTTTACTTTAGAAGATGTAAAATATCATCGATCAGAGAGTTAGCAAGAAAACCCGGAGGAAGACATATCTTGAATATTTGGTAAAGTGGAAAGGACACCTAATTGAGGATGACAGATGGGAAAGTGAAGAAGATATCCAGAAACATGGACAAATGGTGCAGGAGCTTATGGACAGGAATCCATGAATTTTTCAGCCAGAGGAGTATGATGCAGGAGCATCGCTAGCAAAGCGCGAGTGGAGGACAACTGGATATGCCAACATGCATCTTGAAGACATTTTTGAATTTCAAAAGAAGAGCCATTAATGTAATAGTTGGAAGGATGTATTTGCTTTTAATATTTTCGGGATGGTAATATAGATTTCGAGCGTTTCTCTCATCTGTTGGTTGTGGGCATTTATTATAATAAATGTAAAGTAGATAGTAGTATTTAATTCGATAAGATAGCTTAGAGTAGTGGGAGGGAAAACTCAAGAAGACTCGCTTGTATGTATTGTGTTATTAATTTTTTTCTCATTGTAATGCAAGAGAACAAGAGGGTAGTTGTAGAACAATAGAGAAAGAGAGCATAGGAGAGAATATAAGAAGAGGGATCATAGATGTTGTATGAGAAGATGGTTTTTGTTATTTTTAGACCATGTACAGAAGAACTTGAATTAATATAAGAATTCTTTGATCCAATTTCATGGTGTACTATGGTTGTTGTGTGTATCTATTGAATGGTATGTTTGCAACTTGATTATATTCTTTGTTATGCATTTGTTTTAATGTTGTGTTTGTATGTGATTTCATCTTGAATATATGGAGTCTGTGAGAAGAGTATAATTTCAATTGTTTCTCTTCCTAAAAATTCTTGCAAGGAGTGTAACGAAAGTCCGCAAGGAGTGCGTTGACAGGTTTATGAGGTTTACCCCAGAAAACTCAGGAGATATACCATTGATATTATATATATAGAGTGCAAGTATAACATAGAGTTGTGCAAGGTGTGCGCAAGCTAAGGAGAGTCTTAGAATTTTCCAACCCAAGTGAATGGTTGAAAACCTTCTGTCGCAAGGAGTGCACAGAGTTGGATTTCTCAGATAATCATAGATTTCCATGAAGGTCACAAGGAGTGTGTCCAGGATTCTTTAGAATCCCATAATTTGTAGCAAGAGTCAAGCTCAGGAAGGATAGAGACATGTAAGAGTTCAAAGGAAGGATGAGGGTTGAAGTTACCTCATGGAAACAAGCTCAGAAGGGTTGATTCTGAGTTATTTGGCTGGGAACCATTGAGAGCCTAGACAGACAATAGAAATTCCTCGAGGGAGAAGTCTCGATATCCTTGGGTCCTTAGATCCATTAGATATATAAGGAGGATAAGGATCGAGAGTCATTCAACACTCGAAGGATTAGGAGAGATAGTAAGTCGTTGATCTAAGGGAATATAGAACCATTGATTCCTTTCTTGGGAAGGAGAAATCGAGAATCAGGAGCGAGAAGGGAGAAGGAAGTCAAATTCCAAAGTTGCGAACCATGAAGTTTCGATTCACGAATTGGCATTGTCCTTATGCAAGAAGGTCGGCCTTTGGCCTTTACCAGCAAACAACTGCCTTTACTAGCAAACAACTTTCTGAACGAAATTTGGGAAAATCAATCTATGAAAAGGAAATGTTGGCTATTATGCATACCGTTGATCTTTGGCACCCTTATCTATTGGGGAAACGCTTCCAAATTAAAACATATCATCAAAGCCTCATGTATTTTTTGGAACAATTCATTTCCTCCCTAGAGAAATAAAAATGGATGACTAAGATCTTTGGATATGATTATGAGATCATTTACAAGAAAGACAAAGACAATGTAGTTGTGGATGCACTTTCCCGAAAATATGAAGATGAAGGGTCCCTTTCTTCTCTCTCATTCATTGTACCAGATTGGCTCCAAGTCTTTCACTAGGAATGGCTACACAATCCCAAATGTTCGCATCTGATACAACAATTGTAGTCCAATTCTCCACTTTCCCTAGGGTACTCTTGGCTCCATGATGAGCTTCTATGCAAAGGTTGTTTGTATTTAAGTAAACAATCAAAAATTAAATCCACGGTACTTTCTGAGCTTCATGCTACACCCACAGCTGGGCACTTCGGGTTTACCAAAACCTATGACAGGGTCAAACATTCTTTTTTCTAGGATGGTATGAAATAGGACATTCGTAATTTTGTGGCTAAATGTGATGTGTGTCAATGCAACAAGGGAGAAACATTCATATCTACTAGCACGCTACAACCTCTTTCGATTCCACCTTCTATTTGGAGGGACATCTCTATGGATTTTATTGTAGGATTACCTAAAGTGGGCAATAAATCAATCATAATGGTGGTAATTGATCACCTTTCCAAGTATGCTCATTTTTTGCTCTTCAACACTCATTTACAACATCCACTGTGGCTCAACTTTTCATGGATCAGGTCTTCAAGCTTCATGGAATTCCGCATTCTATTATTTATGATCAAGACCCAACTTTCACTGGCAATTTTTGGCAAGAACTATTCAAGATAAAAGGCACCCAATTGCATCTCAACACAACTTATCATCCCTAGACTGATGGTCAAACTGAAGTTGTCAACAAGTTTTTGGAAACATATTTGAGGTGTTTTTCATCAGAAAAGAAAAATCAGTGGGCTCAATGGTTACCACTAGTTGAATGGTGGTGCACCACCTCATACCATACAACTACCTGCATGACTCCTTTTGAAGCGGTATATGGAAAAAATCCACCTTCAGTTCTCTCATATTTACCACGTGTCTCGAAGGTATAGGTAGTTAACCAAATGATTAGAGTTAGAGAGGCTATTATTCGTACCCTCAAACAGAATTTGGTTATGGCCTAGAATTGCATGAAGCAAAAATCAGATCAAGGTCGCTCTAAAATTCAATTTGCAGAAGGGGATCAGGTGTATCTTAGACTGCAACCTTACAAGCAAAATTCCCTCAAGGATGACCATTGTCAGAAACTGGCGCCCAAATTTTATGGTCCTGATACCATTCTCAAGCGTGTGGGACAGGTGGCCTATCAGTTAGATTTTCCCATTCATTCTAAGATACATCCTATTTTTCATGTTTCCTACTTAAATATGGTGATTGGAACTAAATGCCAAACTCAAACCAACCTTTCTGAGTTGGATAAAGAAGGGTCCATTTGGCTACAACCACAAACAGTTTTGGACTAGCGTGAGTATCTCCTGCATCAAGAAACCATCAAGGAAGTGTTATTCTAGTGGAAAGATACAACCCCAACAGATGCCACTTGGGAACCAACTACCATTCTGCAGCAATTTCCACATCTCAAGCCTTGAGGAAAAGGTTGTTTTTAAGGGGGAGGACATGTTAGGGACCTAACCCCTCATGTAGGTAGAATAATGTATTCCGATGTAATAAAGGTCAATATTAATAAGGCCTAGAAATAAGGAAGAATAA
>JZKD02S0182499.1:0-11133 GCA_000966675.3 Picea glauca | reverse complement strand
TTCAAGGATATTTCTTCAAAAAATGTTACACTTGAATTTTGTGTCTACTAAAGCATCAAATGAATATTGACTTACTGTAATTAGCCATATTTTTGCAAGAATTCTCATTTTTAGGTATTCTAAAGTAGCTTATGTTGAAACTCTTCACCATTGTATAAGGAAGTGATACCATAACTATCAAGCCTAGAGGTCTCTCATATAGTTTTTCCAAGAAACCTGAGTAAGTGAGTCAAGTATATTTATCAAAGAGTAACAAGGAGTTCTAATTAGTGGTTAGTCATGGAAACATTAAAATAACTACAAAGGAAGAAAGTAAGTTGAGCCTAGAGATACCTTTATGTTCTTTCTCAATGGTACCATCCACTACACACTAAATAGCTTGATTATATCATATCTTTAGATAGGCCACGTCTTCTTAAGTACCCCTTACATCAGAACAATCACTAAGTAATATAAAGAAAAGTCATCCTCTAACATAAATACCATCCCAATTGAAAACAAAAAGGAGAAAGAAAAAGTTGTTTTCAAAGTTGTTCCCCCATCTTCTTGCATAAAACAATCTTATACTAAAATCATAAAATATGGAGGGCCAATCTCTGACGTTTTAAGAGGATAACCCGCCGGGATAATGAGCAAGTCTGCTAGTAGTGGGTACCAACCTGTGGTATTGTTGGGTATGTGTTATATTCTTTGCATGTGTGTGTGTGGGCACGTCAGATATGACAACTACGTCTGACGATCCATCGTACTAGCGCTCTATTTGTGCCATGTGCGTTGGGCGATTTCCTAGGGGGGTCCCAGGGGGGGGTAGGTATGCCCCCTCTGGTTATGCATAGCATTCGAAAACAGGCAGTAGCCCGGGGCCGACGATGTTTAGGGCAGCACCCCAAATGTTTTTTGGGCGGTTTTTTCTATTGTTAGCGGTTTTGTAAATTAATCCTGGATTAAGGGATTAGGGTTTTGGTATCTACAGAACACCTAAAAACATTGTATATATTGTATTATTAATGGTATAATTCGATATAATGAATATAAGAAAGGTTTTCCCAGTTGAGGGTTTCCGATATAAAATCTTTGTGTACTCTGTGTATGATCCATTAATTAAATTATGTTTTTCTTAAGAATCTATATGCATTGCTTTACTTCACATGTTTAAAACTTACATGTGGTATCAGAGCTCATTTTTGGCTTCAGAGGGATGCCTTTTTTGTTGAGGGTTTGACTCAATCTTGATAGATCAAGCTTATCGTGGGTTTTTGATAAACCTGGTTTTAGTGGGAGCTTTTGCAGTGGTGATTTGAGTGCAGAAAGAGGAATGGTGAGTTCTTATAGAATCAAGATAGAGAAGTTCAACGGTAAAAACTTTGATCTATGCAAGTTGAAGACGGAGGACCTTCTTGTAGACAAAGAACAATGGATCATTGTGGATCCTGGTACACAGCCTACTAGTAGACCGTCTACTAGCACACAGGCTACTGGTGCATAACCTACCAGTACACAATCTTGCTAGCAGCAAGGCATTCTACCTAGCGAGGATGGTAATGTGCCAAAAATAAATAATAAATTTAAAATTGTCTTGATGTACAACATTACTTGTAGACAAAGTTGACTTGAAGTATATGTGGTTAAGATAAGGCTAACGAATCTCATATTCTTTCCATTGGGAAATAACTCTAAGACTATCTTCAAACTCTCTTGCCTATCTCTTCTTATCTATATATAGGATCTTTTATCGTATAGATGGGGCCATCTTCTAACTGTCTCTTTAGACAAATCTGTGAAATTTATTTCTACACTTGTCATACTATAAATATTCGACTATTGGGGGATATTGACTGGTTTCCTATACTTTTGATTGTGAGGTGTCACAATACTTAGGTGTGGGGGAGGGGTTCATGAGCTGACAAATGATCATTGCCTAGAGAAATATATCTTTGCAAAGATTTTTTGGATTATTTCCATGATACAGGTTATTACATTAATAGTCATTTTTAAAGTGATAAACTCTTGGGTGCTATAAATTACTGAACATATGCCTAACAGACCAGAACACTTTTATCGATTTTTCTTTCATTACAAAATGTCCTTGTAGGTTTGACAATACATGTTTTTACTTGCTATAACCTGTTCATTGTAGGTTTGACATTATATGTCAAATGCAAGAGGTTTGAGTGAGCATGACGAAAAAATAAACAACAAGAGAGAATTCTTCCTCTGCTCATTAAACCACTGTGATTGTCAAAAACATTTCATTTAATTTGCAGGCTATTCATTACAAGAAGTGAAAATGTATTTAACATAGAGGTACCATATGAAGTATCGTATGAGGTGTCATATGAGATATCATATGAGGAGCCAAATGAGATGCCATATGAGGTGCCGAACGAAGTGCCATGTGAATTACACACCAATAACTGTCCTAGATTCCAGGTAACAAGAACTCAATTACATTCAATTGAATTGGTTGCAGACATTGATTGTAGATGCTTCATATGTTTATGATCAAATGTCCAAGTCAAAAGACTTGGACATTGATCTAACCACTCATCATTACATTGTTCCATAATGAGTCGTCGAGTTTGAATTCTCCACACATGGAAGCTTGTGTGCACATGTGTGCAACCTACTCCACTATAGGTGCATTCAAAATCGGGTTGGGAAACCATGATCTCCATTCACCCTTGCCATTTTCTCTCCCTTGCATTAAGAAATCACGCCCAAACTCTGCCATTTCATCCCCTTTTCAAAATTCATTCAGCCCGTGCCCAATTCATTCCATCTCTTAGCTCGATCATGCCCTTGCCTGGTGAATTTCGCGTCTTCCACAATGCCCAGGAGGTACAAACACTCTTCCTATGCGGACCTGTTTTCCATTCCTGAATTTTCACAGTGCAGGGAGGTGCTTTTGTGCACAGGTTGGGGACCATTTTTGTCTAACTTGCAGGGCCACAATGATAGCCTATCCATGCAATTCTCCCTCGGTTTTGATGGGAAGACAACACATGTAGGGTCTCTTACCTTTGATGTTTTATAAGAGTCCATTTCTGCAGCTACAAAGCTCCCAAGAATTGGATATAGATGGTTCAAAAACCACCAAATGTTGCACTCAAGTTATAACAGGGTGTTTAAGCCCTAATTCAATAATAGTTCAGGAGAAAAAGGATATGCTAGGGAGTGGATAAAGGTGGAATTGATCAACCCCCTCATCGTCATCACAAGGTTGATTACCTACAAAGGTAGATACTCCACTTTTGAAGCTTGTCATTTTAGATTGTTGGCTCATTTTCTCAAGTGAGGAAGAATGTAACTAACCCCCACAATAGTCTCTTTCACCATGGCTTGATCAAACTCCTTATTCTAGCCGAACTAGAGAAATAGGGGAAAACTTGGGATGCCTTTATCTAACAATTTTCAAACCCTCACTTGACAGTTAAGACCGACAAAAATCCACTTAGCCTAAAAACTATCTCTCCATCCAAGCCTTGCTCTCCAAGAAATCCAAACTCCATTGCACAAACCCTCTCTTTTCTGGAAAAATACAAAAATCTTGTTGATATCCCTACTTCATCGGGTAAAAAGACCAAGAGAAAATACCAAAAGAAACCGTTAACCCCCCAATGTCTTCGATCTCTCTTGATCCTACACCTAAAAATATCCAAGAAGTAATTCAACAAGACTTTCCCATCATTCCCACAAATAGGAGGGGAGCCAATCAATTTGGTAAAGGACCATTTTGAAAGAATACTCAGAGTACAAGAACCAAACCTTATGCAAAACCCATGCCTACTTCGGATCCTATCCAAGTGTCCTCCAACCTTGAGAGCCCTCACAAGAAACTTAGGGAAGTTTTTGTGGATGGATTAGAGCCACTAAGAAAGACAAAATCAGAGCCTACCTCTCCTTACCAATCCCCCATCACTCCTACTTCACCCATACCTACTCTAGATCCTAAAACTGATATATTTTCCACATCCCTCAAAGGATATAATCCTTCCTCAAAGATCACCAATTCTACCCCAAGCATAGAGAAGCTACATAAAGAAAACCATCATCTTCTCCAACAATTGGAAGAGAGGAAGACAATATACACACACCTTCATCATGATAATGCAGTCCTCCAGGAAAAAGACTCTCTTCCATGATTGGTCAATGATATGACCAAATATAACGACAGCCTTAGAGCACAGCTGAAGCAACACAAGAGGCACAAGGCTAAGTCTTCACAACAAGAAGGAGAAGCTTCCAAAGTTGATCCTCCTCAGCAAGCCTAGTCATGAGGGGTAACTTCTTTTTGTTTGTAGTGGGACCTGCAAAATCGTAAGTGTGGGGGTAATGTTGGGCCTGAGATATGATCAATTTATGACAGTTATTAGACACTTTTTTCCGAATGTACATATGTGTTTTTCACGTTTTGAAGGAGCTTTTTGAAGAATTTTATGCTAAAATGGTATGATTGACACTAGGTATGTATGATTCATGTTTAATGATTATATTGAGTATAATTCATCATGTTTTTACGCTTCCAAGGATCTGATTCATGTTTTTTGGTGTTGTAGGGAGAAAACGCACCACGTTTTTACTTTCATCACTCAGTCTAACACTCCTTCCAACACTTATTCCAGTACATGATCCGACACTGCATCTTGCACAAAAATGGAGGATGACTTGGTGGTTATGGTATTGGCGGCTAGTGATGGGAAAATCGGGAATGTGGGTTTTGTTCATGCTTTCCCTCTATAGCTACTTAACCTCCGAAAACTCAATTTTAGTTGTTCAAGAGGGTGATTATTGGCTCGCTCTGTTTTAGCTATTATGGCATCATTTAATGAAAATTGCCAAATTTAGAAGTGGTTCAACCCTCCTATTGTCAACCACTTGGTCTGTAAACATTATAAATACCACCGAGGTGGTCAGATAATTGTTAAGCAGTAGAAGCATCAATGTGATAGATAAAAAAAATGATTTTACTCTATTTTGCTATTTTACATTGCCAAATTATATAAGAACTGTGTTTTTGAGTTTTCATGGTGAATTCGAATTGCTGAGTTCATGGTGTGATTTTAGAAAGTGACCATGACTTGCTGGGGGGGACACCAGTGGTCTGGTAACTGTTCTCTAGTTTTTTTAATCATTTTATAGTTTATTTGTTCTCTTTATTTCCTGTACATGCATTTTTATTGTGTTAATTAATTTGTTGTTATAGTTTAATTGTTTTGATTCTCTTTTGTAGGTTAGTATGACGGATTGTGTTAGCATGCATTGATCTTGTAGTTAGGAATGGAATTTCAAATCCGTAGACTAACCCCATGTGCAATTAGATATTAGATTATTTCTTTATTTATGATTTTAGAATCAAATTTAAAACAGAGTTTTAAATAGAATACAACAAAGTTTTAATTTGGGTTTTCCTTGACAAGGATTTGATGGATGGATAGAGTTAATTTCAGTTTTTAATGATAGATTGCTTATTTCAATTTTATATAGATCTTTCTTACTTAGTTCTTGGTTAATACATTTGGTAGTTTACTTTTTAATGTCATGTCTTAATTTATGTTCTTAAGCATTTTCTTATTGCAGTTTGAATTGTTAGAATAGATATAGCATAGTTTCATTTTATGTAATTTATTTCCTAGAGTTAAAATGCAATTGTATTTCTTAGTTAATAGTTGAGTTTAAGTATGAATTTTTCTTACATAGTGTAGAAGTATAATCATTATCTCGTTATATTATTGATAGTTAATAAATGAATATGCAGGGTAATTAACGATTGTTTTATGCCATGGCTAAATTCTCATTGGATTGTTTAATCCATACCTTTGACTTTGCTATTGAGATCAATGTTGAGATTATACCACTTGAATTATCCTTTGTTGTCAAGTGCCATCGAGATATAATATGACACCATAGACATTCACACAACCACCAACACTATATTTGAGTTTTCATAGGTTAAAAGATAATTTTCCTTTTTTCATAGTTTAAAGGATAGTTTTCTTGCTTTCATAGGTTAAAAGGATAGTTTTCTTGCTTTCATAGATTAGAAGATATAGTTTCTTGATTTCATAGCTTAGAAGATAGTTTTATTGTTGTTGTAGGATATATATTCTTTTGCTTTGATAGGTTAGAGAATAGTTTGCTTATCATTGATTAAAGGTTAGTTGTTAGTTCTTCTTGCTTTCAATTAAATAGATTTCCTTTCATGAATTAGAAATAGTTTTGAATTAAGAATCTAGTTCACTTGCCTCTTAGACTAGATAGTTGTTCAATGAGAAGTTTTAATTTGATTACTTGCAGTAGAAGTTATCTTAGAGTAGTTAGTTGTCTATTTTCTTTAATAGGTTAGCTAGTTATTTTGCTTACTTGTCTATTTGCTTTAATAGGTTAGTTAGTTGTCTTTTCTTACTTGTTTATTTGCTTTAATAGAATAGTTTCTTGCTTGTTTATTTACTTTCTTTCATAGGGTAGTTTCTCATTGAATGTAGGTTGGCAAGTTAAAGTAGTTTGATTTTGTTATTTGCTTATTGTTATGCTTAATAGTTTCTTTTGCTTATTGTTATGAACTAGTTTGCTTTACATAGGGTTTTTGCTTGTCTGCTTAGAACTATCCATCAATCCTTGGACCAAAAGTAATTAGGTTACACAGTTTCAATTTTCTTAGTAGGGTTTTCTCATTAGATAGGTTTTCTTGAATAGATTATCCCTTACATAGCCACTTCCTTAGTTAGACTACACTATTACCAACCCTTCTACCTTTGGCATATATTTTGCTACAACTGTAAGTTTACTTACCCCGGGTTGACAATTTAATTGAGGCTTTTTAGTGTGTTTTTAGTGCATATATAACACCCATCAAAGGTTGTGTGTTGTCTGACCCTTATCTTACATAGGGTACCTACATAATAACCCCTGCAAGTAACCTATGTGGTACCTAAGTCAAGCAACTAAGAAACCATGGTATAACCGATGCACAAGAGAATACTCCTAAGTCAGGTCCACCATATGGGAAGGGTAGAAAATCCTAAAACCTTGAAAGAACTTCCTCTCACAGAGGTAAGATCACTAGAAAGATCCCCATATACAAATAGATCCCCATAAATATATCTGATGCTAAGAAGGTATCGGGGGGATATCCATTCAACCAACCTCACGTGACCCGTGCTTAACTCCAGTGTAAGTGGAGCCTTCTGATATCACTGACTATACAATGGATTTCTCCACTCCCTTAGTCAGACACATATGTTGATTTAATATCCTTAGAGAAGTTTACTCACAAAATCTTATTCCAAGGCTCTAAATACTAAGCTATTTTGTGCACCCTAGAAATATAAAATCATTACTAATCAATTTTAAATTATGGCATTAATTTTAATGGCCTTTCTTACTCAAAAGGTCTGGTCATGAAACTAGTGATGTTATGAATCAACAAGTAAAATAAATGAATATGAATACAATGCAAAGTCCTAACTTCAATTTCCAATAAATGATATGCTTTTCAAAATGCAATTCTCAATTAAGTTCTACAATTCTAAATAAAATGCAATCTTTCTTTACATGCACTAAGATTAATGATAAAGACTCGAAACATCAAAAATGCCAATCACTGTAAAATGCCTAATATTTTTGTATTTTCAATATAAGAGAATGAAAATGAAAGGACTGAACAACAACTTGATATAAAGACTCTACTAAGTGTAACAAAGATAAACCAAGTAGGATATCAAGAAGAAAAACACCCATTCCAATATGCAAGGACAATCAAATGAAAAAGATGATGAGAAAAGCACTGCCCAAAAATTCAACAAAAGACAGGTTTCTCGTCATTCCAGAGACACTTAAAAGTCACAACAGAGACCTAATAAGACTCAAAAATCATAAAAACCTACCCAACAACCATCAAACCAAGAAACAAAGAAACAAAGGTTGATGTACGCAATTGTTCAAGGGAAAGGCGTGTATGTACACAGCTTGCAGAAGGACAACACGTGTATATATGCGATTATCAAGAAAAAACCCATGTGTATATGTCAAAACACAACCAGGCTAAGGAGAAGGCTAGGAAACTTAGAACCAGAGTGAACATAGGCCATCAAGAAATCATACGACAAGAAACTCAATATGAACGAGAACAATCTAAGGAGAAAAACACTCCAAACCCCGAAAAAGAAGATTCTTTCCCCAATATGGAAGCCAATTCTATTACGAGGAAAATATCTCTATAGCTCAGGGTAAACCACAACAGACATAAATGACTACATAAATCAACTCTACTCTCAATTATATGTTGAGCACTCAACACGCCCTAAAAATCCTTTTTGGGTACCACTTGGTCTTCTACACTGTCTGACTCGATTTCATTTTGGGAAATGTTTTTTCTTTGTTGATTTTCAAGACACTCATCGCCTATCCATTTTTTTTTGAACTTTTGAAACCCTGTGACTAAAATACCTTAACACCTAAATTAATATTCGATAGCCAAACACTGCACCCAACACTCTCAAGTTCGGCGTTGGGAAGAATTCAAGTAGGTATAGGAACCACTAAGAAAACAAAAGTCATCGAGTGTCGATCTTCATCAGCATCGTCAGAAGGAATTTTTGGTCTACGTTAATTTTTTCATATAAAGGTTCGAGAGATAGTTGATTTCCCTTAGGCATCGGTAAATTACGGGGTGGAAAGACGTTAATGAAGAACAAAAAGAAATCGTCGATAATCGATGCCTAACGCACTTTATTGGAATCGGGGAAAACCTACTAGGATCACAACAAAAAATGTTGACCATGATAAATTTATCCCTAATCGTCAATCCCCAATGTGTTTTCGGCATCAATACTTTTTCGCAGGAGCCCATCCAAAAGTGCTTTGGTAGGCTTATCACCGATCATCGATACTTGACACTTTTTCGGCATCGAAAACCTAAGGTTTTTTTTAGAACGAATATCTTAAGGAAAGTCCTGACTCCAACTAACACGAGTGAAATAAGTCACTGATCTCCAATGCCACATGTATTTACCAGGTAATAATTTCATATGATCTAGTTCTATCCCTAGTCATTCTTGGTTGCCTAGGTCCTAGTCACACCTCCAAGTCATCTTTTTCGCCTTAGCATGGTACGGTAAGATCGATTGGCGTCAGAGATTTTATAGGAGAATGTTAATGAAAATGTTCATAGCATGACCCTGATCCCTGATCCACCCACTGAAAGGGTGTCACGAAGGGAAATTTTCAACATTAGATATGATCAAATTTTGGGCATTTAAGGAGCTAATTAATACCCGATCCCGCATTAGTTGCTTCCTCATGCTCCAATCAAAAAAACATTTTTAAAAATCACCAATAGACCACATCACCACCTATGCCTATGTCATCAACCCATAATGAATTTAAGTTCTAAATATTCGGTGGCATATTTCTTCAAAATTCAGTCATAACCCGAATTGAATGGCTGATGCGACACGGTAAGATATTTCATGTTTAAAATTTCTTGAACCATTGTGAAAAAAATTATTCTGCATGTAAGAGAATTCCAAAGCATCCAAAGGAGAAAGATGAGAATCTTGAAGACTGTATCAATCCCATGATTATCAAAAAACCAGGTTTTAACAAGCTTCATGGGAACAATGTCGTTGATAAATCCAACCACCAGATGCTCTTCGAGAGAACCAAAGATAAAAGACCAGTGACAGACGAAGGGTCTTCTCCAGGATGCACGAGGAAATTGGAGTACATCCCTAGGATGAAACCTGTCATCAAGAAAGAAACAAAGAAGGTTTTCATCCAACCTCCAGCCTTTGGCAATACAGAGGAAAGCATTGGATCCAAGGTGGCACTCCCACAGTTGGGGGATCTCTTCAAAAGGATTAGTAGAGAATAATACCTGGAGTATATCCCACACAACGACCTAGACATAAGGGTGCTCGATGATCTGGTGTTTCCCAACATCGGATGGTCATATCTACACATGGTGGTGAGTAGAAACCCCATTTTCCCCTACATAGAATTCATGAAGTGGCTCATCGACCACACGAATAGGAAGAAATGTTTTATTAACGATGTGAATGGTGGGTGAGAAGGAGTTTTCCTCCTAAAAGAGGTCTAGAAATACAACAAGCTCAGGGACCCAAAGGAGTGGCTCAACATGGACTTCATGGTGAAGTTCTATGAACTCCATGACACCAACTGATTGATGACCTCATGGTGGAGGGAAGACAAGAAATTCACCAATCGAAGCAGTGGATGGTATGGGACAATTAACCTAAGAGAGCCATACATATATTTGATGGCTCTCATCTGCCATCTATACGGAGAAAAGGATTTCTCCAATTTTTCAAAAGCTTGGATGCCTTTGGAATACACAGTCACAATCACTAGGTGCAGCCTTAACTGGGGAGAAATAATCTCCAAACAACTAATCATCTGTGTGCAGCAGGCTCAGACACCGAAGGAAGGAGAGGCACCAAATTTTTACATGGCCTCATACCTGCTCGATGTCATGTGCGCTAGGAATGTCTTCTCCAACATGAATCTGAGTTGTCATTTTGTTGAGCTCTCGGTCCATGTATACTTAGGCTTGCTATGGGAAAATAGATATAATAAATATTACTCCCTCATCTGCCATGAATTCATTGCCCGAATTTATTTTATTCTTTTTAAGAAGGAATGCACAAGGCTATCGATAGAAGCCAAGAAAATGATATCCAAGGTAGACCATTAGTACTTGGATGATCGCACCACCTACATCAACGTGTTCAGAGCCATCAGAGCACCACATATCCTACCATACCAACTCATTGTGGGAGAAACTTTTATCAGACCATATTGCAGGGTTACAACGCCACCCTGGTAAAAGACAAGAAATGGGATTTCATACCCTATGATTTCCATGTAGGGTTCTATTTGGTAAAGGATATCACTCAAGACAAAAAAGAAGGGATTAGCCAAATCGAATTCAGGTTCTCGATAGGTCGATTTTGCAAGCATGATTCAAAGGGCCTGGTCCTGCAACATGCTTCATAGGTTGCATCTTGTTTTCCGTATTATCATGATAAGTTTGAGGAAAAGGTATTTACAAAGAACACCTAGGACTAGGATGAGGTGGTGCAAAGGATGGTCGACTTGAAAATGACCAAATTCAAG
>JZKD02S0182488.1:0-22806 GCA_000966675.3 Picea glauca | reverse complement strand
TTTTTTCTTTTTTTTTTCTTTTTTTTTTTCTTTTCTTTTTTAGAATGAAGCAATATCTGCAAGTCAAAAACACTAAAGGAACAAAATTACAATCAGCAGTTGATCCTATAAATTATAGGGTTATAACAGCGCCAATCACATTATTGTCTTTTGGTCTGGGCACAAGTTCCCATGTCTCATTCTTCTCAATCGGATTTAGTTATTCTTCCATAGAATTAACCCAATTATTATCTTCACTAGCTTATGTAAAATTCTTGGGCTCTATTTTAGATAGAAAAGAAAAGTTCAATCTTCTTCTATTCTAAAATCCTACATCTATATCACCAAGGATCTGAGTTTATGGATGATTATTATGGACAATTATGCATGGTGTCTTTGGATATTGGTGTTTTATTTCTTCTTGTTCTTTCTTTTCTTCTTCCTTTTCTTCTTCTTTGTATATTGTCTCCTTTGGATCTTCATTTTTTTGTGAATTTTCCTCTTAAGGTATTACTTCATCCACTCTTACATCAATGTTATCTACAACCTTTCATAGTATTTTGTTGTAGCATTTGTAGGCCTTGCTTCCAAATGCACAGCCAAGAAAGCTACCTTCATTTGTTCTAGAATCAAACTTTCCTAAGTTATCTTCATTTCTCTTTATATAGCACTTTCTCCCAAATACTTTGAATTATTTGACTATAGTTGGTCTACCTTTACATAATTCATAAGGTGTCTATCTATTTTTCACTCTAATGTGTGCTCTATTCAAAATGTAAACTATTGTGTTGATTTCTTCTCTCCAAAAGGTGTATGGTAGTTTGGCTTCATTCAGCATTGTTCTAGCCACTTCTTGTAGAGTTATTTCTTCCTTTCTACAATTCCATTGTGTTGTGGATTATTTGTTGCTGAAAAATGCCTCTTGATTCCATGATTCTCACAAAATTCATCAAATTCATAAGATGTAAACTCACCTCCTTTGTCTAGTCTTAAGCACTTAATTTTTAAATCAATCTCATTTTCATCTAGGGCTTTGAAAGTTTTAAACTTTTCAAATGCTTCAGATTTTTCTTTAACTAGAAATGCAACACATGGATTTCTTGTGTAATCATCAATAAGAAACATAAAATAACTCTTACCTTTTAAGTTTTGTGTTCTTGTTTGACCGTAGAGGTTTGTGTGTACAAGTTCCAATGGCTTTGACATTCATTACTCCTTTTTTTTTAAACTTACTCTTGTCTACTTCCCATGCTAACATGGCTTGCAAATATTATTGGTAGGTTTTGAGATCCTTGCCATATCTCTTACTGCTTCTGTCTTGTTGATTTTTACTAGATTATCAAATTTTATATGACCCATCCTTATATTCCGTAACCAACTTTAATTTACTTGTCCCATACAAGATTTTTCTCATTTGACTTTATCAAGAACATATACATTGCTCAGGGTTCTATTTGATTTTTCCACCATTCTTCCTAAACATGCTTTCCTTATCTCACATCTTTTAGAATTAAATGTGAGGTTGTAACCTTGATCACACATTTGACTAACACTTAGAATATTGTGTTTTAACCCTTCAACATACAAGACATTAAGTGTTTTAGTCTTTCTATCATCAAGACTAACAATACCTTTTCTAACTATTCTTGTAGAAGCATTATCCCCAAAGGTGACGCTTCCTTCTTTTTCTTCATTTAGGGTGATAAATTTGTTTTGATTCATTGTCATGTGTTTTGAACATCCACTATCAATGTACCATTGGCTTCCTTTGTCTTGAGCATACATTGCAAGTCTAAATTCTTCCTTCTTTGGTTTTTCTTGCTTCCTTTTCCACACCTTTGTGTATTCTTCTCTATGATTTGTAAGAACATCTTCTTCCCTTTTTTATTTAGAATACTTTATTATGTTACTTCTACAGTCACGTGTTATGTGCCCATAGTTAATGCACTTATAACATTCAGTGTTGTAATCAAGTAGGGGAGCAAGTGAATTGTAGTGTCTATCAACAAACCCATGAGAACTTCTAGTTTTTTTTCTCAAGTAATCATTTTTTTAGGCTTCATAAGAACCTCTATTTATATCTCTCACATGATCACTTCTTCCATAATATCTACAATATATTGTTTTGTGACCAAAATTATTGCAAGAAAAACAATAGCCAAGAAAGATATTTTGATATCGGTTTATGAAAGGTATTATTGGTGGAACATCTCTTATGAACTCATTCTTGTGGGAAAAATCAGATTTATGTTGGTCATCATTTCTTTCCTAGTGTTGCTTTCATCGTTGATGGAGCCTTTGAGAATGTTGGCATAGTTTTTAGGATTTTCTTCATTTTCTTTCTCTAATGTCTTTTTGACCTTAGTGCTTACATCTCCCTCAGAGATATTTTGTTTTTCGTTGTAGCCAACATCTGTCTTGATGAATGGTGACCTTTGGAAACTAATAATATTATCTAATATTTCAATATTTTTCCAAACTTCAAGCTTCTATTCAATTTATCAATTGTTTTCTCTAGTTCCTTTCTTAAGGAAATGATTTCAACGTCTAGCTTCTCACAACTTTCTTCCTTTTCTTTCAGCGAAATTCTCACCACTTATTCTGTCATTTTTGCCTCTTCTATTTGAGTCTTCAAGATAAGAACTATTTATTTTGTTTCATCAAGATCATGATCCTTATTTTCATATTTCTGCAATTGTTTTTTCTATTTTTTATTCATTCCCCTGATTTTGTCTATTTCTTCCAAGGCACTAACTATTTATTCTTCAAGATTCATTTTCCCATTAATGTATTCTTCTTAATATGATTTTTCTTTCTGATTTTATTCATTTTCTTTATCACTAGACTTTGTATCCATGACTATGAAGAGGAATTCTTCTTGATCTGCCATGTGTGCTCCTAAGATCTACCTTCTTATGGTTAGATTGTTTCTAAAGGAACCTTCTCTAATACCAATTGTTGAACGTATGCTTATATTGAGAGGGGGTGAATCAATATACAATAATTTTTACTTTATTTAACCATTCATCAATCATTTATTAGTAGATAAACAATAATTATATATAAACTCAAATCACAATGCACATAGTTTAACATGGAAACCGAATCGGGGGAAAACCATAAAAATAATATTTATAAATATTTGTAGGCACCAACCTATTGTTACAAAAATTTTAGGCACCAACCTACTAGAGACACCAATCTCCTTAATTGAGCACCAACTCAGCAAAATGTAGCCACCAACCTACTAGAGACACCAATCTCCTTAACTAAGAACCAACTCAACAAGATGTAGGCACCAACCTATTAGAGACACAAATCTCCTCAATTGAGCACCAACAATACTTGTAGGCACCAACCTATTGTTACAATATTTGCAGACACCAACCTATTGGAGACACCAATACTCTCACCTTCAAGGTCGACCTGTAAAGACTGGTTATGCCAACTTGAATTGTTTTGTTGGGCTGTCAGACGGGAAAATTCACATCTCATCATTACTAGGGAGTTAGAGGGAATTTCATATACCATTGGAAAGGTTTCAGAATAATATTTCCAAACATATAACATATTCTCCCATTTGAGATAGTAATATAGGGTAAAAATTCCTTAAAAGATAGGGTATCCAAACTGAGCATCAAAAATCCAAAAAAATGTTTCCAATAATCTCCATCTTGCAATCTGTATCTTGGAAATTTGTAGTCTCCCCCTATATTTTAAATCAATGACAACAACATTTCCAACAATTGTGTATACTACAATAACACTCACACCAGTTATCTCTTTTACTAGACTCACCTTCACAAAGGTCAAATGCAACCACAATACAAGGATATCTTCTCTTCAATTCCAGAACAAAATACTGCTTTAATAACACTTGAAGAAAAAAGGGTTGCAATCGGAGTCACACAATAGAAGTTAACAAGAAAATAAAAAATAATTTGAATACAAATCAACATGAAAATAAAATTATAAACATATAACTCATCAACCTAGGATTTTGCAATATTTGTGTTCAATGGAAATGGCTCAACTCTCAACTTTATTAGATTAATAGAGCCATCACAGAATTTAGACTCTATGAAAACCCAACTCTAGAAGGCTATTCTATGAGATCCAAATGGCCCTTTGCTCATTTAAAAATCTGATATTTATGCTTGAGGTCATTATATTTTGGCCTTTCAACTATTCAATTGTTCAAATTCACTCTTCACATTCTAAGGCTTCAAAAATTCACTAGTGACAACAATTTACATTACAAATTATTACAATTTTAGGTAAAATGCCTCACTAAATGCACTCCATTTATGAATGAAAGCTCTATGGTCCCATTAAATACTCTATCATAGTCATCATATGTTCCCTCTTTCTTAGAATGTACACAACATTATCAAACTTTCATTAATTATTCAAAAATTTTAACTATGTTGTTAAAAAGGGGTACAAATCTATGTGAGAGGACTTAGAAAAATGCACACCAAAATTAGTACAAGTGACCTTTTTAAAATTTAAAAAAAAAATGAGACATGATGTTGAAATATTTTCACCATGCCAAAAAAACCCATATTTCAGATTTTAAAATTCATTTCAATTTGTTTGTATCAAATCTGCCAACTCATCAACTTTTGCATTTCTACCTGAAATTGACCAAAAGAAGTTTTCTTCACTAAAATGAAAACCCAAGGCTCATTTTGATACCAAATTGAGTGATTCAAGTTGAAGAGTGTTCTTTTTGAAATTTCATGCCTTTATACATTTACAAATTTTCAATTTGATCAAAAAAGTTCATGTTTTGCAAAAGCACTGAAATCTGCGCTCTTTTCCATAGTGTTCAAAAATGCCTATGAGGCCTTTCCAAAATGAACACTAAGTCTTCCCCATGCATGATATAATAAAACATTCCACGCGTCTCAGTAAATTTCCATGATGGGCACAAAACCCATATTTTAGTTTTCCTTGATTCAACACCAAATGCACGTGGTTTTCACTCAAAACTACTGTTTGATATTGTTTTGACATTTTGCATGAAATGCATGCCATCATCACAAACATGAACACTAAGTCCATGTTAGGAATACAAATTGGGTTTTGTGAACTAATATGAGTTCTTATTCAATTATACACAAATGCATTTCATCTTAACCTATGATTCCATTTGAACACTAGATTTCTTTTATTTCTACAATTCAAGAATGCATGCTTAAGGAAAAATAGGCATGTTCATACCTTGAAATTTGAACTGGAATTTCTTATAAGGTTTCCACGTCTACTTATGACTTTAAACTCATGAAATGTGGATTACTTAACCATGACTAGTTTTGCATCAATTATGTTCATTAAACAAAGGATTGGATAAGGGTAATACTGGAAACATGATCACATACCATTTCTCTTGCGGGATCAAATGACCTAGTTGCTCCATTATCATGATATTTCTCATAATGGTCCTACTCATAATCAAAAATTCCTTCAAATTGTTTTTCTTCGATGCACTAGGAATCCCCTATATATGCATAACCATCTTCACAAAATTTATCAACTTGATGAGATTTATCACTGAGATAAGTTTCTAAGTTCTCAACAAGAATATAAGCATTTTCTAAATTTTCTCGAAGCATTGTCCTGCATAATTTTCTTAAAAGGGAAAAAAAATTAGAATCAAAATCATGAAGATATTGATTGAAGGTGTAATCATCTTCCTCTCTGAATAATGGATCAACTCTTGCATATGCTTTGGAAAACTCATTGTTAAACTCATAAATTGTCTCAGATTGTTTTTTCATGGTGTAACTGAAATCTACAAGAAACATCCAGTGATATTCATCACCCCATTTGGATGTAAAAGAAATCATAGAAGCAATGAAAATAGATATACGTGTAGTGGGAAAACCTCTAAATCATTCCCATACATCCCCTACAACCATTGAAAAACCAATTTCATCTTAACATCTTCATGCTCAACAAACATACAATGTCAACATAATTATGTGTAGTTGCACTACAACTTGAAAACCCTAGCTAAGATCCCCAACAATGGCACCAAAATGTTATCACTAGAAAATCGCCATCTTACAAATGGTAAATGGAGCCTGGATAACTAAAAGAAACAAGTCATTATCGTCTCTCTTGATTCCTCTCACTTTGAAGTTAGTGAATTCTAACTTTAGGGTGTATCCCTAGGCGATCTAAGGGGTCAACCACAAATCAATAATGATCTTTAGTACCTCAAATAGAAAAGAAAATAGTTATCTTGTGTAAAAAAATGTAATTAAATAGAGTAGGAAGAACACATAAACCACTCTAAAATGATGAAAAAACACATGAAAACTAATGCATTAGACATAAATGAAAGTTGGGCACAGAAAATAATGCAAAACGACACTTAAAATTATTATTTTCTTTGTGAAGACAAAGATTATGACAAGTTTTTATTACTATTTTCAATGCTAGAAAATATGAATTAAATGTTGTTTGTGTTTTACATATTTTATTATGCACGTGAATCAAAAAAGAAGTATAATTCATTTTTCTTCCTGCAATAAATGTCAAAAATCAACAAGTTAAGCTTGTTATTTTTTGAAAAAAAACTAAGGGAAACAAACAAAAATCAACTAATCTATATGATATGTATGACTAACAACGCATGGAAATCAAGTGTAATTAAACGATTTTTTTTTTAACGACTAGATAACTTTGTCAATTGACTAGTGATTTATTTGAAGTCTATTACACCTCATATTGTATGAGGTTTCACATTGTGAGCTTCGTCACATTGATGGAGATTTGCAACTAGTATATTGGAGCATTAGACAAACTTGGGGTGATACCATGGTGATACCTCTTCATGGATCCCTTTCTATACATGACATCAAATTACTTAATGTAGGCATTTCATTGGGGGAGTCACACTTCTACTTGGTTAGATTATTATTCTTTTTGGTTTGGTGGTATTCTCACATGTGTTTTCCTTGTTGACCACCTCTTGCATGCATATTCGATGGTTATGGAGCATGTTATTTCATTATGGTGTGGTTTGGTATATATGTTTATCTTGGATGTGTTACATCTCAATCTTGGATGATGTTTCTAGCCCCCCAAGGGGTTAGATGATGGTGTTAGGAGGCATATGGTTCATGATGTTGTTGGCATTTCCTAATAACTATATATGATGGTGTTTTATTAATTGTGTCACTAAGAGGGTTGTTCTACATGTTTCTCTTGTGTTAGATGTGTGGTGGGGACATACTTGAGGATTGGATGGGTTAGCACTTTTATTATGTCCCCTTCTTCTATGGTGTTTCTATGTTACCTTTGATGAGGTTTTTGTTTTGAACATTATATTCTCACCTTGTCGACTCCACATTTCAGATTTTCGATATGAGGTATTACGATATGCATGCATTTTCAGATTTCAACTATTTAGATTAAAGCAATATGGAAGATTTGGATGCATTTGATTTTTCATATGTTCAAGGATACTACATGAGTTTGATGAAAAATTTGATGAGTATGGCTTGAGTTCCCATAGACATAATGATTCAGAAATAAGACATGTTACATGCTTCATTAAAGTAATGTCGAATCTTGGTATTATCCATGAGGATGTAATGATGAAATTATTTATATCAATTTTTTATGGTGATGTTATGTATTGGTTCATGGATTTAGACAAGGACAAGAATATATCTTCATTTGAAAGATTATCACATGCATTGGAAAGATGGTTATGATCCACATAGCTTCGATATTTGTGATAAGGGGTCCTTGGAGGACCAACCTTCATCTCTTACACCATTTTCTCATGAAAAAACAGATTTAGAATATGATTTTTCTTGTGATCAAGATGTTAAAATTATTCTTAAGCAGTTAAGTGTGTTTTGTATTATTTAACTTTAGACTATTAAAACAATAATTGCATGCATAAGGATCATTGAAAGAAAGACATCAACATTATACACAAGGTTTATCCTGGGAAACCCTCGTGGGGGAGAAAACCCAATAAATATTCTTCAATATAGATTCTTCAACAAGTACAATGTCTCTCTCAAGAGAGATCTCACCGAATAGAAGATAAACCAAAAAACCCCAACCAAAATAGAGTAGCACACCACTAGACCAAGATAGTCCTTCACTAGATAACCAAAACCCATCACCAGAACACCCTTCCTTTGTAGTTGTGTCACTCTTCTTTTGTAGTTGTGTCACTCTCTCATACTTGCACACTTGTCTTGTGTGAGAGAGCTTGTTGTGTGTGTTCTTCAAGTGAGGTGCCTAGCCTCTTATAAATACAAGTTGTGCCCCATAGAAATTAGGTTAGGTCCAACCTGTCCACTTTATCTTTCTAATTTACAATTGACTTGTCAAGGCACAATAGGTCCAACTTTTACAATGACACAATAGGGTTGACTTAACAAATATAATATAATATTATTCTTTAGGGTTTTTTCTTGGACAAATACAATATGGATATGATAAGAATATCTTTTGAAGCTACTAAAACTTCAACACTCCCTCTTAGAAAGGAAAGTATTATTCTAGCACGATCATCACAACTACTTCTTCTCTTCTATACACATGACCATTGATTTGTTGAATTTCCAGGAATCTATATTGAAGAATTTTTGTAACCACATCAACATCTAGGGTCTCAGCATCCATATGTGCTTTAAGTCATCATAGGGCTTTCACTTGCCATCTCACACAAAATCTGGCATCTAGTTCGATAATTAACTAGTAACCTCTGGTTGGCACACCGGAATAATGGTCCACAATGACTAGGAATCTAATCACAAGGATTAAGTGATGTAGTGCACACACACTACCCATATATCCCAAGGCTAGGAAACACCTCCAAACACACAAGTTGGCCCACCATATTAAAATTTGAGTAACTAACCAACCCTAAAGTCATGGCATCTGCTAACCTTGTGAGAGGTCACGTTGATTGGTGCCACAATGAGTAACTTGCGTACCAGACTTTTTCACTGCAGTAGCAATATGCGTACCAAACTTTTTCACTGGAGTAGAAGTAACTCAGCGTACCAGACTTTTTCACTGGAGTATCCCTCTGCATACCATACTTTTTCACTCGATTAGTAGTAACTCGACGTACCAGAATTTTTCACTGCAATATCCCTCTATATAACAGAATTTTTCACTAGAGTAGAAGTAACTCAGCGTACCACACTTTTTTAGTGGAGTATCCCTCTGCGTACCAGACCTTTTCACTGGAGTAGAAGTAACTCATCGTACTAGAATTTTTCACTAGATTAGTAGTAACTCAGCGTACCAGACTTTTTCACTAGAGTAGTAGTAACATGCTCGTGAATGACCACCCGTTGCTTCTGCCACATGCTAAAGTTGTTGCTCTGGATCGAAACTGTAACTCATCACTCCCTCTTACTAGGTATGTCCTTCTAGACCACACCAATCTTGTCTCTGATGTACACAAACTTCACTCTCGATAAAGGATTAGTCAACACATCAGCTATCTACTCATTTTTGGTGACATACGTGAGATTCATTGCTCCCCTCTGTACCAAATCTATGATATAATGGTACCTGATCTCGATGTCCTTGGAATTTTCATGGAACACTGGGTTCTTTGTCAACTTCACACAACTCTGGTTGTCATACCAAATACAAGTCGTCTCTAACTCAAGATAAAACAATCTTGCAAGCAGATTCTAAAGCCATATTGCTTCGCTTCTCACTAAACAAGCTACTATATAATCTACTTCAGTTGTACTGAGCACCACACTAGTCTGCTTCTTGTTGAACCATGAGATCATAGTTGATCCCATACTGAAGCAACATCCAGATGTACTCTTTCGGTCTGTAATACTACCGGCCCAATATGAATCAATAAATCCTTGTAGGCTTATATCATGATCTGAAGCATATCTGAGTCCATAATCAATTGTACCCTTTCGGTACCTCATCACATGTTTTGTTGCAACCAAGTGAACACTTCTTGGCTTAACCATATACTGACTCAATGTGTTCACTACAAAACATATACATGTCCTCGTGTTCGTTAAGTACATTAACGAACCAATCATTTGTCTATACATGGTGGCATCCACTATCTCTAAAGAAGTATCACTCAATAACTTCATATTTGTCACCATCGATGTATGCATGGCCTAACAATCCATCACTTTGAATATCTTCAGAATCTCAACAACATATTTTCCTTGATTAAGGAAAATCTCACTCGGTCTCTGCCATACCTCTAGACCTAAGAAGTAATGCATCATGCCTAGGTATTTCATCTCAAACTCTACAGTAAGCTTCCTCTTACTCGCATTGATGAGCTTCTTGTCTCTTGTTATAAACATGTCATCCACATACAACAGTAGTATCACTACTCCACCATCCACAACCTTTAAGTATAGGTTAGAATCTGCTTTACTCTTGGTAAATCCCAAGCTCATCGGGAAGCTATCAATTATATTGTACCATGGTTTGGGTGCTTTCTTTAACCCATACAAGGATGTCTTCAATGTGCACACGTGCTTGACTATCATGTGTCTCGAAACCTTGTGGTTTCTCCACATACACTTCTTCTTCTATCACACCATTTAGAAAAGATGTCTTCATGTCCATCTGGTGTACCTTCCACTTCTTTATTGTCGCTATTGCAAGTATAGCTCTAATTGAAGTGTATCTCTCCATGGGAGAAAATGTATCCTCATAATTTATTCTTTCTTTCTGGGAGAAACCATGTGCTACAAACCTTTCCTTTTACTTATTGATACTTCCATTTGTTGAATGTTTTGTCTTGTAAATCCACTTGGAACTAACAATTGTCTTCTCTTTCGGTCTTGGGACCACATCCAAAACATCATTCTTTACAATGGACTAGTACTCTTCAATCATGGCATCCTTCCATTCTTTCTTCTTTGCAACCTCTTCATAACCGGTAGGCTCAGCATCAATAATATCACTTAGCAATGCCACATAACTAGAGTATGGTTGTGGCCTATTGCTTTATCTGAAGGATCCATCTAGGGCACCATACTTCTCTACATCTTGAATAATTTCATGAGCCCAAGATGGTCTTCTCTTCTTGGTATTCATTTCTCGAGATGAATCTATAGGTATATGTGGTTCTTCCATATCATGATATTCAAGTACAACATCATTACCTGCATATGTATTTGTAACTCTGGGAGATTCAAACTCCTCATCATGAATCTCATCTGAATGATTTTGTCTTGATATACTGAAATTTGTATCCTCATCAAAGGTGACATCTTTGTTAGTCTCAATTTGATGCTGACTAGGGATGTAAACTCTATATTCCTTTTTATGTCTCACTATATCCAACAAATATACCCTTCTTTCCTGAAGGGACCAACTTCGATCTCTTGTCCTTAGGGACATGCACATATATTGGACAACCAAATATTCTCAGGTGGTTGACCTGTGGATTTTCACCTGAAAACATCTCTTCTGGTGTCTTGTTCCCNGACAATTATGCATGGTGTCTTTGGATATTGGTGTTTTATTTCTTCTTGTTCTTTCTTTTCTTCTTCCTTTTCTTCTTCTTTGTATATTGTCTCCTTTGGATCTTCATTTTTTTGTGAATTTTCCTCTTAAGGTATTACTTCATCCACTCTTACATCAATGTTATCTACAACCTTTCATAGTATTTTGTTGTAGCATTTGTAGGCCTTGCTTCCAAATGCACAGCCAAGAAAGCTACCTTCATTTGTTCTAGAATCAAACTTTCCTAAGTTATCTTCATTTCTCTTTATATAGCACTTTCTCCCAAATACTTTGAATTATTTGACTATAGTTGGTCTACCTTTACATAATTCATAAGGTGTCTATCTATTTTTCACTCTAATGTGTGCTCTATTCAAAATGTAAACTATTGTGTTGATTTCTTCTCTCCAAAAGGTGTATGGTAGTTTGGCTTCATTCAGCATTGTTCTAGCCACTTCTTGTAGAGTTATTTCTTCCTTTCTACAATTCCATTGTGTTGTGGATTATTTGTTGCTGAAAAATGCCTCTTGATTCCATGATTCTCACAAAATTCATCAAATTCATAAGATGTAAACTCACCTCCTTTGTCTAGTCTTAAGCACTTAATTTTTAAATCAATCTCATTTTCATCTAGGGCTTTGAAAGTTTTAAACTTTTCAAATGCTTCAGATTTTTCTTTAACTAGAAATGCAACACATGGATTTCTTGTGTAATCATCAATAAGAAACATAAAATAACTCTTACCTTTTAAGTTTTGTGTTCTTGTTTGACCGTAGAGGTTTGTGTGTACAAGTTCCAATGGCTTTGACATTCATTACTCCTTTTTTTTTAAACTTACTCTTGTCTACTTCCCATGCTAACATGGCTTGCAAATATTATTGGTAGGTTTTGAGATCCTTGCCATATCTCTTACTGCTTCTGTCTTGTTGATTTTTACTAGATTATCAAATTTTATATGACCCATCCTTATATTCCGTAACCAACTTTAATTTACTTGTCCCATACAAGATTTTTCTCATTTGACTTTATCAAGAACATATACATTGCTCAGGGTTCTATTTGATTTTTCCACCATTCTTCCTAAACATGCTTTCCTTATCTCACATCTTTTAGAATTAAATGTGAGGTTGTAACCTTGATCACACATTTGACTAACACTTAGAATATTGTGTTTTAACCCTTCAACATACAAGACATTAAGTGTTTTAGTCTTTCTATCATCAAGACTAACAATACCTTTTCTAACTATTCTTGTAGAAGCATTATCCCCAAAGGTGACGCTTCCTTCTTTTTCTTCATTTAGGGTGATAAATTTGTTTTGATTCATTGTCATGTGTTTTGAACATCCACTATCAATGTACCATTGGCTTCCTTTGTCTTGAGCATACATTGCAAGTCTAAATTCTTCCTTCTTTGGTTTTTCTTGCTTCCTTTTCCACACCTTTGTGTATTCTTCTCTATGATTTGTAAGAACATCTTCTTCCCTTTTTTATTTAGAATACTTTATTATGTTACTTCTACAGTCACGTGTTATGTGCCCATAGTTAATGCACTTATAACATTCAGTGTTGTAATCAAGTAGGGGAGCAAGTGAATTGTAGTGTCTATCAACAAACCCATGAGAACTTCTAGTTTTTTTTCTCAAGTAATCATTTTTTTAGGCTTCATAAGAACCTCTATTTATATCTCTCACATGATCACTTCTTCCATAATATCTACAATATATTGTTTTGTGACCAAAATTATTGCAAGAAAAACAATAGCCAAGAAAGATATTTTGATATCGGTTTATGAAAGGTATTATTGGTGGAACATCTCTTATGAACTCATTCTTGTGGGAAAAATCAGATTTATGTTGGTCATCATTTCTTTCCTAGTGTTGCTTTCATCGTTGATGGAGCCTTTGAGAATGTTGGCATAGTTTTTAGGATTTTCTTCATTTTCTTTCTCTAATGTCTTTTTGACCTTAGTGCTTACATCTCCCTCAGAGATATTTTGTTTTTCGTTGTAGCCAACATCTGTCTTGATGAATGGTGACCTTTGGAAACTAATAATATTATCTAATATTTCAATATTTTTCCAAACTTCAAGCTTCTATTCAATTTATCAATTGTTTTCTCTAGTTCCTTTCTTAAGGAAATGATTTCAACGTCTAGCTTCTCACAACTTTCTTCCTTTTCTTTCAGCGAAATTCTCACCACTTATTCTGTCATTTTTGCCTCTTCTATTTGAGTCTTCAAGATAAGAACTATTTATTTTGTTTCATCAAGATCATGATCCTTATTTTCATATTTCTGCAATTGTTTTTTCTATTTTTTATTCATTCCCCTGATTTTGTCTATTTCTTCCAAGGCACTAACTATTTATTCTTCAAGATTCATTTTCCCATTAATGTATTCTTCTTAATATGATTTTTCTTTCTGATTTTATTCATTTTCTTTATCACTAGACTTTGTATCCATGACTATGAAGAGGAATTCTTCTTGATCTGCCATGTGTGCTCCTAAGATCTACCTTCTTATGGTTAGATTGTTTCTAAAGGAACCTTCTCTAATACCAATTGTTGAACGTATGCTTATATTGAGAGGGGGTGAATCAATATACAATAATTTTTACTTTATTTAACCATTCATCAATCATTTATTAGTAGATAAACAATAATTATATATAAACTCAAATCACAATGCACATAGTTTAACATGGAAACCGAATCGGGGGAAAACCATAAAAATAATATTTATAAATATTTGTAGGCACCAACCTATTGTTACAAAAATTTTAGGCACCAACCTACTAGAGACACCAATCTCCTTAATTGAGCACCAACTCAGCAAAATGTAGCCACCAACCTACTAGAGACACCAATCTCCTTAACTAAGAACCAACTCAACAAGATGTAGGCACCAACCTATTAGAGACACAAATCTCCTCAATTGAGCACCAACAATACTTGTAGGCACCAACCTATTGTTACAATATTTGCAGACACCAACCTATTGGAGACACCAATACTCTCACCTTCAAGGTCGACCTGTAAAGACTGGTTATGCCAACTTGAATTGTTTTGTTGGGCTGTCAGACGGGAAAATTCACATCTCATCATTACTAGGGAGTTAGAGGGAATTTCATATACCATTGGAAAGGTTTCAGAATAATATTTCCAAACATATAACATATTCTCCCATTTGAGATAGTAATATAGGGTAAAAATTCCTTAAAAGATAGGGTATCCAAACTGAGCATCAAAAATCCAAAAAAATGTTTCCAATAATCTCCATCTTGCAATCTGTATCTTGGAAATTTGTAGTCTCCCCCTATATTTTAAATCAATGACAACAACATTTCCAACAATTGTGTATACTACAATAACACTCACACCAGTTATCTCTTTTACTAGACTCACCTTCACAAAGGTCAAATGCAACCACAATACAAGGATATCTTCTCTTCAATTCCAGAACAAAATACTGCTTTAATAACACTTGAAGAAAAAAGGGTTGCAATCGGAGTCACACAATAGAAGTTAACAAGAAAATAAAAAATAATTTGAATACAAATCAACATGAAAATAAAATTATAAACATATAACTCATCAACCTAGGATTTTGCAATATTTGTGTTCAATGGAAATGGCTCAACTCTCAACTTTATTAGATTAATAGAGCCATCACAGAATTTAGACTCTATGAAAACCCAACTCTAGAAGGCTATTCTATGAGATCCAAATGGCCCTTTGCTCATTTAAAAATCTGATATTTATGCTTGAGGTCATTATATTTTGGCCTTTCAACTATTCAATTGTTCAAATTCACTCTTCACATTCTAAGGCTTCAAAAATTCACTAGTGACAACAATTTACATTACAAATTATTACAATTTTAGGTAAAATGCCTCACTAAATGCACTCCATTTATGAATGAAAGCTCTATGGTCCCATTAAATACTCTATCATAGTCATCATATGTTCCCTCTTTCTTAGAATGTACACAACATTATCAAACTTTCATTAATTATTCAAAAATTTTAACTATGTTGTTAAAAAGGGGTACAAATCTATGTGAGAGGACTTAGAAAAATGCACACCAAAATTAGTACAAGTGACCTTTTTAAAATTTAAAAAAAAAATGAGACATGATGTTGAAATATTTTCACCATGCCAAAAAAACCCATATTTCAGATTTTAAAATTCATTTCAATTTGTTTGTATCAAATCTGCCAACTCATCAACTTTTGCATTTCTACCTGAAATTGACCAAAAGAAGTTTTCTTCACTAAAATGAAAACCCAAGGCTCATTTTGATACCAAATTGAGTGATTCAAGTTGAAGAGTGTTCTTTTTGAAATTTCATGCCTTTATACATTTACAAATTTTCAATTTGATCAAAAAAGTTCATGTTTTGCAAAAGCACTGAAATCTGCGCTCTTTTCCATAGTGTTCAAAAATGCCTATGAGGCCTTTCCAAAATGAACACTAAGTCTTCCCCATGCATGATATAATAAAACATTCCACGCGTCTCAGTAAATTTCCATGATGGGCACAAAACCCATATTTTAGTTTTCCTTGATTCAACACCAAATGCACGTGGTTTTCACTCAAAACTACTGTTTGATATTGTTTTGACATTTTGCATGAAATGCATGCCATCATCACAAACATGAACACTAAGTCCATGTTAGGAATACAAATTGGGTTTTGTGAACTAATATGAGTTCTTATTCAATTATACACAAATGCATTTCATCTTAACCTATGATTCCATTTGAACACTAGATTTCTTTTATTTCTACAATTCAAGAATGCATGCTTAAGGAAAAATAGGCATGTTCATACCTTGAAATTTGAACTGGAATTTCTTATAAGGTTTCCACGTCTACTTATGACTTTAAACTCATGAAATGTGGATTACTTAACCATGACTAGTTTTGCATCAATTATGTTCATTAAACAAAGGATTGGATAAGGGTAATACTGGAAACATGATCACATACCATTTCTCTTGCGGGATCAAATGACCTAGTTGCTCCATTATCATGATATTTCTCATAATGGTCCTACTCATAATCAAAAATTCCTTCAAATTGTTTTTCTTCGATGCACTAGGAATCCCCTATATATGCATAACCATCTTCACAAAATTTATCAACTTGATGAGATTTATCACTGAGATAAGTTTCTAAGTTCTCAACAAGAATATAAGCATTTTCTAAATTTTCTCGAAGCATTGTCCTGCATAATTTTCTTAAAAGGGAAAAAAAATTAGAATCAAAATCATGAAGATATTGATTGAAGGTGTAATCATCTTCCTCTCTGAATAATGGATCAACTCTTGCATATGCTTTGGAAAACTCATTGTTAAACTCATAAATTGTCTCAGATTGTTTTTTCATGGTGTAACTGAAATCTACAAGAAACATCCAGTGATATTCATCACCCCATTTGGATGTAAAAGAAATCATAGAAGCAATGAAAATAGATATACGTGTAGTGGGAAAACCTCTAAATCATTCCCATACATCCCCTACAACCATTGAAAAACCAATTTCATCTTAACATCTTCATGCTCAACAAACATACAATGTCAACATAATTATGTGTAGTTGCACTACAACTTGAAAACCCTAGCTAAGATCCCCAACAATGGCACCAAAATGTTATCACTAGAAAATCGCCATCTTACAAATGGTAAATGGAGCCTGGATAACTAAAAGAAACAAGTCATTATCGTCTCTCTTGATTCCTCTCACTTTGAAGTTAGTGAATTCTAACTTTAGGGTGTATCCCTAGGCGATCTAAGGGGTCAACCACAAATCAATAATGATCTTTAGTACCTCAAATAGAAAAGAAAATAGTTATCTTGTGTAAAAAAATGTAATTAAATAGAGTAGGAAGAACACATAAACCACTCTAAAATGATGAAAAAACACATGAAAACTAATGCATTAGACATAAATGAAAGTTGGGCACAGAAAATAATGCAAAACGACACTTAAAATTATTATTTTCTTTGTGAAGACAAAGATTATGACAAGTTTTTATTACTATTTTCAATGCTAGAAAATATGAATTAAATGTTGTTTGTGTTTTACATATTTTATTATGCACGTGAATCAAAAAAGAAGTATAATTCATTTTTCTTCCTGCAATAAATGTCAAAAATCAACAAGTTAAGCTTGTTATTTTTTGAAAAAAAACTAAGGGAAACAAACAAAAATCAACTAATCTATATGATATGTATGACTAACAACGCATGGAAATCAAGTGTAATTAAACGATTTTTTTTTTAACGACTAGATAACTTTGTCAATTGACTAGTGATTTATTTGAAGTCTATTACACCTCATATTGTATGAGGTTTCACATTGTGAGCTTCGTCACATTGATGGAGATTTGCAACTAGTATATTGGAGCATTAGACAAACTTGGGGTGATACCATGGTGATACCTCTTCATGGATCCCTTTCTATACATGACATCAAATTACTTAATGTAGGCATTTCATTGGGGGAGTCACACTTCTACTTGGTTAGATTATTATTCTTTTTGGTTTGGTGGTATTCTCACATGTGTTTTCCTTGTTGACCACCTCTTGCATGCATATTCGATGGTTATGGAGCATGTTATTTCATTATGGTGTGGTTTGGTATATATGTTTATCTTGGATGTGTTACATCTCAATCTTGGATGATGTTTCTAGCCCCCCAAGGGGTTAGATGATGGTGTTAGGAGGCATATGGTTCATGATGTTGTTGGCATTTCCTAATAACTATATATGATGGTGTTTTATTAATTGTGTCACTAAGAGGGTTGTTCTACATGTTTCTCTTGTGTTAGATGTGTGGTGGGGACATACTTGAGGATTGGATGGGTTAGCACTTTTATTATGTCCCCTTCTTCTATGGTGTTTCTATGTTACCTTTGATGAGGTTTTTGTTTTGAACATTATATTCTCACCTTGTCGACTCCACATTTCAGATTTTCGATATGAGGTATTACGATATGCATGCATTTTCAGATTTCAACTATTTAGATTAAAGCAATATGGAAGATTTGGATGCATTTGATTTTTCATATGTTCAAGGATACTACATGAGTTTGATGAAAAATTTGATGAGTATGGCTTGAGTTCCCATAGACATAATGATTCAGAAATAAGACATGTTACATGCTTCATTAAAGTAATGTCGAATCTTGGTATTATCCATGAGGATGTAATGATGAAATTATTTATATCAATTTTTTATGGTGATGTTATGTATTGGTTCATGGATTTAGACAAGGACAAGAATATATCTTCATTTGAAAGATTATCACATGCATTGGAAAGATGGTTATGATCCACATAGCTTCGATATTTGTGATAAGGGGTCCTTGGAGGACCAACCTTCATCTCTTACACCATTTTCTCATGAAAAAACAGATTTAGAATATGATTTTTCTTGTGATCAAGATGTTAAAATTATTCTTAAGCAGTTAAGTGTGTTTTGTATTATTTAACTTTAGACTATTAAAACAATAATTGCATGCATAAGGATCATTGAAAGAAAGACATCAACATTATACACAAGGTTTATCCTGGGAAACCCTCGTGGGGGAGAAAACCCAATAAATATTCTTCAATATAGATTCTTCAACAAGTACAATGTCTCTCTCAAGAGAGATCTCACCGAATAGAAGATAAACCAAAAAACCCCAACCAAAATAGAGTAGCACACCACTAGACCAAGATAGTCCTTCACTAGATAACCAAAACCCATCACCAGAACACCCTTCCTTTGTAGTTGTGTCACTCTTCTTTTGTAGTTGTGTCACTCTCTCATACTTGCACACTTGTCTTGTGTGAGAGAGCTTGTTGTGTGTGTTCTTCAAGTGAGGTGCCTAGCCTCTTATAAATACAAGTTGTGCCCCATAGAAATTAGGTTAGGTCCAACCTGTCCACTTTATCTTTCTAATTTACAATTGACTTGTCAAGGCACAATAGGTCCAACTTTTACAATGACACAATAGGGTTGACTTAACAAATATAATATAATATTATTCTTTAGGGTTTTTTCTTGGACAAATACAATATGGATATGATAAGAATATCTTTTGAAGCTACTAAAACTTCAACACTCCCTCTTAGAAAGGAAAGTATTATTCTAGCACGATCATCACAACTACTTCTTCTCTTCTATACACATGACCATTGATTTGTTGAATTTCCAGGAATCTATATTGAAGAATTTTTGTAACCACATCAACATCTAGGGTCTCAGCATCCATATGTGCTTTAAGTCATCATAGGGCTTTCACTTGCCATCTCACACAAAATCTGGCATCTAGTTCGATAATTAACTAGTAACCTCTGGTTGGCACACCGGAATAATGGTCCACAATGACTAGGAATCTAATCACAAGGATTAAGTGATGTAGTGCACACACACTACCCATATATCCCAAGGCTAGGAAACACCTCCAAACACACAAGTTGGCCCACCATATTAAAATTTGAGTAACTAACCAACCCTAAAGTCATGGCATCTGCTAACCTTGTGAGAGGTCACGTTGATTGGTGCCACAATGAGTAACTTGCGTACCAGACTTTTTCACTGCAGTAGCAATATGCGTACCAAACTTTTTCACTGGAGTAGAAGTAACTCAGCGTACCAGACTTTTTCACTGGAGTATCCCTCTGCATACCATACTTTTTCACTCGATTAGTAGTAACTCGACGTACCAGAATTTTTCACTGCAATATCCCTCTATATAACAGAATTTTTCACTAGAGTAGAAGTAACTCAGCGTACCACACTTTTTTAGTGGAGTATCCCTCTGCGTACCAGACCTTTTCACTGGAGTAGAAGTAACTCATCGTACTAGAATTTTTCACTAGATTAGTAGTAACTCAGCGTACCAGACTTTTTCACTAGAGTAGTAGTAACATGCTCGTGAATGACCACCCGTTGCTTCTGCCACATGCTAAAGTTGTTGCTCTGGATCGAAACTGTAACTCATCACTCCCTCTTACTAGGTATGTCCTTCTAGACCACACCAATCTTGTCTCTGATGTACACAAACTTCACTCTCGATAAAGGATTAGTCAACACATCAGCTATCTACTCATTTTTGGTGACATACGTGAGATTCATTGCTCCCCTCTGTACCAAATCTATGATATAATGGTACCTGATCTCGATGTCCTTGGAATTTTCATGGAACACTGGGTTCTTTGTCAACTTCACACAACTCTGGTTGTCATACCAAATACAAGTCGTCTCTAACTCAAGATAAAACAATCTTGCAAGCAGATTCTAAAGCCATATTGCTTCGCTTCTCACTAAACAAGCTACTATATAATCTACTTCAGTTGTACTGAGCACCACACTAGTCTGCTTCTTGTTGAACCATGAGATCATAGTTGATCCCATACTGAAGCAACATCCAGATGTACTCTTTCGGTCTGTAATACTACCGGCCCAATATGAATCAATAAATCCTTGTAGGCTTATATCATGATCTGAAGCATATCTGAGTCCATAATCAATTGTACCCTTTCGGTACCTCATCACATGTTTTGTTGCAACCAAGTGAACACTTCTTGGCTTAACCATATACTGACTCAATGTGTTCACTACAAAACATATACATGTCCTCGTGTTCGTTAAGTACATTAACGAACCAATCATTTGTCTATACATGGTGGCATCCACTATCTCTAAAGAAGTATCACTCAATAACTTCATATTTGTCACCATCGATGTATGCATGGCCTAACAATCCATCACTTTGAATATCTTCAGAATCTCAACAACATATTTTCCTTGATTAAGGAAAATCTCACTCGGTCTCTGCCATACCTCTAGACCTAAGAAGTAATGCATCATGCCTAGGTATTTCATCTCAAACTCTACAGTAAGCTTCCTCTTACTCGCATTGATGAGCTTCTTGTCTCTTGTTATAAACATGTCATCCACATACAACAGTAGTATCACTACTCCACCATCCACAACCTTTAAGTATAGGTTAGAATCTGCTTTACTCTTGGTAAATCCCAAGCTCATCGGGAAGCTATCAATTATATTGTACCATGGTTTGGGTGCTTTCTTTAACCCATACAAGGATGTCTTCAATGTGCACACGTGCTTGACTATCATGTGTCTCGAAACCTTGTGGTTTCTCCACATACACTTCTTCTTCTATCACACCATTTAGAAAAGATGTCTTCATGTCCATCTGGTGTACCTTCCACTTCTTTATTGTCGCTATTGCAAGTATAGCTCTAATTGAAGTGTATCTCTCCATGGGAGAAAATGTATCCTCATAATTTATTCTTTCTTTCTGGGAGAAACCATGTGCTACAAACCTTTCCTTTTACTTATTGATACTTCCATTTGTTGAATGTTTTGTCTTGTAAATCCACTTGGAACTAACAATTGTCTTCTCTTTCGGTCTTGGGACCACATCCAAAACATCATTCTTTACAATGGACTAGTACTCTTCAATCATGGCATCCTTCCATTCTTTCTTCTTTGCAACCTCTTCATAACCGGTAGGCTCAGCATCAATAATATCACTTAGCAATGCCACATAACTAGAGTATGGTTGTGGCCTATTGCTTTATCTAAAGGATCCATCTAGGGAACCATACTTTTCTACATCCTGAATAATTTCATGAGCCCAAGATGGTCTTCTCTTCTTGGTATTCATCTCTCGGGATGAATCTGTAGGTATATGTGGTTCTTCCATATCATGATATTCAAGTACAACATCATTACCTGCATATGTATTTGTAACTCTGGGAGATTCAGACTCCTCATCATGAATCTCATCTGAATGATTTTGTCTTGATATACTGAAATTTTTATCCTCATCGAAGGTGACATCTTTGTTAGTCTCAATTTGATGCTGACTAGGGATGTAAACTCTATATTCCTTTTTATGTCTCACTTTATCCAACAAATATACCCTTCTTGCCTGAAGGGTCCAACTTCGATCTCTTGTCCTTAGGGACATGCACATATATTGGACAACCAAATATTCTCAGGTGGTTGACCTGTGGATTTTCACCTGAAAACATCTCTTCTGGTGTCTTGTTCCCAAGTAATTTGTGGGGACTTATGTTCTACACATACACATCGGTCTTGGATGTCTCTTCCCACAGATGCATCGATAATTCTTGATCATGAATCATGGCCTTCACTGCTTCCATGATTGTATGGTTCTTCCTTTCTGCCACACCATTCTGTTGAGGATTGTAGGGAGTAGAGAGTTCCCTCTTAATCCCAACTTCCTTACAGAATGCCTTGAATTCATCTAAAGTGAATTCTCCTCCATTGTTTGATCTCAAAATCTTT
>JZKD02S0182487.1:314165-334152 GCA_000966675.3 Picea glauca | reverse complement strand
AGTAGATACAACAAAGTCTTACAGTGTAGCAAAGTAATATTTTCTTAAGGTTCCAAGGGGAAGGTACATCAGGTCGTTGTACACTTTGATCAAGAGATTATTGCATGATAAAGGGGTATTAACCATGGAATCAGACAACTAAACTACCCTGCGTGCATGGAGGATTTAAGGGAAACATTGAGGAAGGTATGATATGGAGGGGGAAATGGATATAGAAGAGCATAGTAAAGAGAAAGATCCTATTATGATGGATCAATAGGATATCTAGGAAATTATGCAAAAGGTAGGAACGATGCACAGTGGCAGACCCTACCAGTATAATATCAATAGGAAGAAAAGAGCAGTAGTCGAGAGGGAAGGCTTGGAGAGCGATGAGGAAGGGGTAGAGGATCTCCATGTTGTGGATCACATTAAAGAAATACTACACACCACATATGAAAGAAATACTAGAGGAGCACGATCTATTGAGGAAGCATATATCCATGTCCAAATCTGAATCAATGTAGAACCTACAACTCCATGTACGATTAACACATCAACAAAGAAATAGTTGTTTAGAGAACCAATGACTAACAGTCAAAGGAATCTAGGAGATCATAAGAGAAGTGAGGGTACAAGTGGAAGTATGAGTAGTAGTACAAGTGGAAGTACCAGTAGCAACACCACTAAGAGTTCAAGTCTGAAAACTAGTACACAGATATTAGTACCGCATGGAAAAGGTACATCACATTAAAAAATGGCAGGTGTAGATCCACCGATAATATTACCATAGTTTCATGGGGATAGATCAGAAGAATAAAAAAAACACATATTCTTGTGTGAGTAAATATGGGAAGCAAAAAGAGTCACTGATGAGGAAACAAAAGTAGCGCAGTTAGCAATAAAATTAAAAAACTGCATGTTGGATTGGTATATGAGTCTAGTGGTAAACAATCCACAGGATTCACCGAGAATAGTGGAATAGATCAAGAAGGCATTGATCACTATGTTTCAGAGGCCAAAATCAGAGGATCAATTTATGAATGAGATGATTGAGGTTAGACAAAAACCAGGAGAATCAGTATGGGACATTGATCATAAGTTCATGACATTGAAAGGTAAACTCAAGTATCCCATTTCTGACATGCAACACATACAATTATTTATAAATTCTATGTTGTCACACTTCAAATATCCATTGAGACATCATAAATTTCAAACCTAGGTAGAGGCACTACAAGGAGCCATCCAATTAGAGGAGAATCAATATAAGAATAAAGATCCAACTATCAAGGAGATCGAGGAAGATCTGAAGAACTTCACAGTGTAATTGAACCAGAATAAGAATAGGGAGAAAAGAGAAGGAATGTGGTGTACCCTATGCAGATCAGAGGTACATCACAAGAATGAATGTCTGAAATTTGTGTAGTTCCTGGGGGTAGTGCTGCCAAATCCATTTCCTATAGGATGGCATTGGTGTGAAATATGCAAGACACATGGGCATGATCTGTGTCACTTCCCTATGATGCAAAGTACAAGACAAAACCAAAGATTACTTTATATAACTTTTGTAAGTCAATAGGACATGAAGACAAAAATTGTAGAACTCTAGAGTTAATGAAGGAAAGAACCTCAGATGCATATAGGATGCAGGCTGATTTGATGGAAGGATAGACTGTGCCATAGTTTGGCAATGCGCAACAATTTTAAGCAGTGCCACAGTTTCAATAACCCCCAAAGTATAACCAGGCACCAAAATATCATCAACAAAACATGGATCCACATGGGAACAAAGGAGGATTCAGAGGTAGAGAAAAAGGATGAATCAACATAGGCAGAGGGCCTATTATCTGCCACAGTTGTCAACAACAAGGACACTATGCTAGAGATTGTACTAACCCAATAACAACATGTATGTACTGTCACACAATAGATCATGTGACATAAGAGTGCCCGAAGTTAATGACAAAGATCCAGGAGAAGAGGAATCTAAATAAACAGAATGTTCAATGGATTGCTGCAGAAATAAGGGATCCTTGGAGGAACATCAATATAGTGACTAGAGGAGGAGTGAAGATGTGAGCAAATGTGCACGATCAGAAGCATGAATCTCAATGATGGATTCATAAGAACACTCAGCTAGAGCATGAGTTTGATGCAAAGACGAAAAAGGAAATGTTCAAGGAAGCAAAGAAGGAGTTTCTAAAGGAGAATGAAGCTTCCACATCAAAAACTGCGTTGAGGTATATAATCCTATTTTTGATATGCCTTAGTATTTATATCATACTTACAAGGGAGAGAAAATAGAGAAAGTAAGTAACATAAATAATTTCCTAGAATCTTTCTTTAAATTACTCAATGATAAGAATGCCATGGATTTGTTTAAAAATATAATTGAGCAATATAACATAGAAGAAGGGATATGAATAGAACCAAATATGATTAATCAGGTCCATATAAATAAAATAACTAGAAGAGAGTTAAGATTGAATGAAAATATAGGAGACTTTAATATGGGAAATGTTATCCTAGACTTAGGATCAGATGTCAACATCTTGCCAAAGAAGACTTGGGAAGTAATGGGAGAACCTACACTAGGGTATTCCAATATCCATTTGAAGCTAGCAAACCAACATAGAGTGATTCCCATAGGTATATTGAAGAATACAATAGTGTATTTAGATGGTGTGCTCACCACAATAGATTTTGAAGTAATGGATATGGTGGATGAGTCTATACCGTTTCCAGCACTATTGGGATTTTATTGGGCCTTTGATAATTAGGCCATAATTAATTTGAAGGCTAGGAAGATGATATTTGAAGCTTGGAACTTTATGGTAGTATCACCTTTAGATCCTTCAGATTGTGAAATATATGTAGAACCGGTGCTTGACAGTGTTCTAGAGGATGATGTGAATGATCTATTTAGGACTACTGCACGAGAGGAAGACTATGTGAATCCATCTGCAGATGGAGTACTCAGTTGGAGGAGTATCAATTATGACATGTCAGATTTAGATAATGGAGTAGAAAAATGGCAACAACGATTGCATGAAGTCTCTACAAGGAGGTGCACCATAGTTACATGCGCAGTAAGATGGGTTGGGAAAAAAGTAAGATAGTTTCCCACATTTACTGAAGAGGATGATCTAGAAAACTTCCTGAAAGAGTTTGAATTGGATGTTTTGGATAGTCAGAGATTAGTGGTGTTGGATATAGCACCGAGAGATAGATATGCATGATGGTGGGGTGCAGATAAGGAGGTAATTCAGTACTTGTATCAATGTAAGAAACTGATGCACATAAGATTTGGTAGGAGTCAACAGGATAGACCCTTACAGAAGTATGATGGAAGAGGGAACCCAATAAATAATATAAATGATTGTGTCACTAAATGAATATTTGTACCACCAGGGGAATGGACACATTATTTTATTCATACACTAGAAGGAATACCAGGTAATTGGTACAAGGAGTAGGAACTGTGTAGAGAAACTGTGAGTTGGGGCATAGTGCAACGTAAATTTATTAATAATTTTGCATTTGAAAGTGATAATCCATGGGTGGATCTAGCATTACAGAGGATCAAAAAGAAGATATTTGAATAATATGGGGTATATATAGTGGCAGTAGACAGAGATTACAGAAAAGAAACACTTGAACAATTAGTTTACTGTTATCAGGTTGTAGAGGATGAGGAAGTAGAAGACAACCCACATGGCATACATATATTAGAAGGGGAAGGAGAAAGAGGGTTGGAAGGACCCCAATTACAATTATAAGAATTTACTGCACCGATGAATATTAAAAACATCAATATTGGGACTGAAGAAAATCCCAAGATAGCTAGCATTGGAGGTTACTGGGACAATGAGACAATGGAAAAGATAACTGAATTACTGCATGAGTATAGTGATTTATTCCCAGTCACATTTTCATAGATGAAAGGGGTAGCATGATAACTTGGATAAATGAAGATACCCCTCAGACTAGATGTAAGACCAGTTAGACATAGACCATACAAATTAAACCCCATGTTTAAGCAGAAATTCAAGCCAGAAATTGACAAAATGCTAGAATCAAGAATCATAGAACCTGTGGAAGAATCAAAGTGGATTAGTCCAATGGTGGTCTAGGAAAAGAATACTAGAGGGATTAGGATTTTTTTGGATTTGAGTAAATTAAATGATGCATGCCTACATGATCCTTTTCCTACTCTATTTATAGATGAGGTTTTAGAGAATGTGGGAGGACAGGAAGTGTACTCCTTCACAGATGGATTTTCAGGTTACCATCAGACCATAATTGCTTCAGAGGATAGGTACAAAACTACATTTGAAATAGAGTGGGGGTCATATCAATACACAATGATTCCATTTGGTTTAAATAACCAACAATATTTTCTAGAGTAGTAGTAGCTGCATTCAAGGATTTTATACATAAAATTTTAGAAGTTTATCTGGATGATTGGACAGTATTCAGTTTATTCAAGGACCATGTAAACATTCTGAGGTTAATGTTAGAGAGATGTAGGTAATGTTAGATTTCCTTGAACATTAAGAAATGTATATTCAATACACCGTTTGGCATCCTACTTGGACACATTGTATGCAAACATGGCTTGATAGTAGACCCTGCAAAGATTGTTGATATTGTCAATTTACCACCACCAAATTCAGTACACCAGTTGAGAGAAAAATTGGGCCATAAAGGATATTACAGGAAATTCATAAAGGGCTATGCAAAGATTACTACACCCATGGATAAATTACTAAATAAATACATTAGGTTGCATTGGAATGATGAATGCCAAGAGAGATTGGACATATTGAAAGAGAAGATGGTGACAAAACCGATTTTGAGCTTTCCAGAGTGGATAAAAAAATTTCATGTGCATGTGGATGCTTCGTCCATTGCACTTGGAGCAGTATTGGCACAACTAGGTGAAGGAGACATTGATCACCCAATATATTTTGCTAGTAGAAAATTTTCAGATTCTGAGAAGAATTATAATACTACATAAAGGGAAGGTCTGGATATGGTATATTCCTTACAAAAGTTCACACATTGTTTATTGGGACAAAATTTTAAGATGTTCACAGATCATTCCATGTTGAAGTACCTAATTAACAAGCCAGTGTTGGGGGGAAGGATTTGTAGATGGTTGTTATTGCTTCAAGAATATGATTTTGAAATCATAGTAAAACCAGGGAAGCTGAATGCAAGACCAGATAACAAGATTCTAGAGAATGTATTGACAAAGATTTGCAATGTGAATAGAGATGATTGAGATTTGAAGGTATCAACAGTGTTATGGTATTACATGACTACATGCAAGAAAAATATAGGATAGACACCATTCATACTGGTGTATGGGCAGGAAGCAATGGTTCGATTGGAATATTTTGTACCTAGTCTGTGCATTGCAACAATCACCAACATGATAGAAGAAGGTGTTGCATGGGAAAGATTGGATCAACTGATTGAGTGGGAAGAAGATAGGATTTTAGTAGGATTTCAATAGGAAGTACATAAATCAAAGGACAAATTTTGGCATGATAGGAACATAAAGAAGAAAATATTTAAGGAAGGATATCTAGTTCTCCTCTATAACAACATGTATTTACAACACCCTGGGAAGTTCAGGATGCACTGGTTAGGGCCTTATCAAGTAAATGCCATTATAAATGGAGGTGTTGTGCAATTGAAATATCTTGCAGGAAAGAATATCATAGGACTGGTGAATGGCAGTCGACAGAAATTGTATCAAGACAATCGACCTAACAACCTGAGGTGAAAACAGAGAGAGAATGTATGATTGTACATATTGTATATAGTGGATGGTAAAAGAAAAAGAAAAAAATCCATAAAAAAAATAAATATAACAAAAAGACAAAAAGATAGAAGAATAGTAGAGGTTTTTTTTTTATGTGATAGATTTAGCATTAACAGTGCTCCACAAAAAAACCAGTGTTGAAGACACTACGCGCTGGAAAATAGTTGTCAGACACAAAAAGTGGAGCGCACAGGAAAAAGTGAGAAAGTGAAAACTGTCAGTGTGAAACATTTGTTAGTACAACGTCTCGCTATAAAGTCGAAAAAAGGGGGAAAATGGGGTCATTTGTGTTTTTTTAGATAAGGAGAAGAATGAAGAGGGAAGCTCAAGAGAGAAATAGTGTGAATTCATGATATCCATTGGAGATTTAGAGATCAACAGTCTATATTTTAGTAGGATGTCACCACCACAAGTTGGAGCATCGAGCAGGGTCGGTCAAAACACAATAAGTAGTGCTCGGGTGACAGAAACAGGGATTGAGGACATGCCGATAATAGTGGATGTTGACAAAATTCATACACCAGAATATGACCCACACACGACACAAGTTGAGGATGAACAAAACCAAGCACAGGAGGTTGGGTAGCTGGAGGAGGATGCAGAGAGAATAGAATCTGATGCGTCAAGAGGAAAAGGGCCACAACAGGGAGAACATGCCATGATTTTAGTGGAACAAGGCCTAGAGCTAGAAGAAGAGCATGAAAAAAATAACCAAGGTGTACCATAGGTTGGGATGTCCTCCCCACAGGGGAATAAGAAGGTGCGAGCTAAGAGCAGTGCACAAGGAATATCGAGCACACATGAGGAATTGGAAATATTAATGCCAAAAATCCCAGAAGGAGTAAAGGCAGATGATGAGATGGTGGGAGGAGTAGACACCATAAAATATTCCGATCATGACATGGCTGACACAGTCAAATTCCTAGATTCAGTGCAACATAACTATATGGAGAGTAGAGGAGAGGGCCCATCAGGCGCGCCACTGTTGGAGCCTACGCAGTGGATCTCGGGGCGTGTTGAGGGGTCTGATATCTCTTTAACTCAACAATAGGAACCAAACCTACCTAAGAGGCCCAATTAGACTCTTAATCATTTTATGAGTGGTAAGGTTCTCTAGATTCATGATCTGGTTAGGTTTATCGATGGGATTTAATTGTGATTGATAGATATGTCTTTTCTTTTAAGCCTTTTCCTTAGGTTAGGCAGTTCTCTTTTTGGTTATTTTCTAACATTATAATAAAAGAAAGATAAAACTCTAAACTAGATGAAAAAGAGAATATAATTATGTGTTTGGGAGGAAGGCTTTGTTTAGGATAAACTTTATACCCTAGCGTGCATACAAAGAATATCTAAACAACTTCAAACTAGCATTAATACCATTTTAATTAGTGGACATTCAACATTTTCTGAGATGACAGTTACAAAAAGAGACATACATGTGACAAGAAGCTAGTGCAATAAAAGTAATTTCCAATACTCTATTATCAATCATAGTTTAACACAATCGATCTCTAGTCACCAATTGGAATAAAAGAACTATTACAACATTATAAGATAACTTTAAATACAGGTACAACAACTCTTACTCAAAAAAGCAACAAATATCGAATCCGAAGACACAGATAATCCTCGGTCTAAACACATTCACACCTTAGACAATAGAAGTGTCTTTGGTTCTAAACAAAACTTATTAATTAAAATAAAATTGCACATGAGCACCTGAGTGGGCCCAATGGTTAAGAACATGTGTTATCTCCGGTGAGGTCACAGGTTCAAAACCGGCGGGGGGTAGGGATGCTCATATTGGCCCGTTGTGACAAGGCTAGAAGGGTAGACGACCCCTGGGATAGAGGTTTCACTTAGGTGGTTCCTCGGGACGTCTCAGCCCCTGTTGAGTCACAAGTTATTGGTATATCTGGCTTGCGGGCTGTTGGATATACTCTTGGGAGGTTGCTGTTCCCATGGTTAGAAAATAAATAAATAAAAAAAATTACATGTAAATAGTTCTATTACAAAATTTCAGAATTGTCTTTTTCTCCAAAACCATCGACCCTTTGTCCCGAGTCGATCCCTTTATTTATAAAAAAAAATAACTAAAATCCAAATAGATACTAGAGTTGTGTTAAATTTAGGAAATGCTACGTGGTGGATTTATCTATTTGTTCTCTTTTTCTCGTCTAGTCGTTTCACTGCAATGGATGGTTCTTCTCGTACTCTAACCACTTGACAAAGAGATATTTTCATGTGTTTTCATATGGAAACCTATGCTTATCCATCGAAGAGGATAAGACCTCTTTTATATCTATTTCCTATTCCTTGTACATGATTAGCTTGACACTTAAGCATTGTAGGACTGCGAGAGCTTTGATAGGTTGTTCCATGAAATTCTTCACTTGACCTGGGGTTATGCTTGAAACATGCGAAATCTATGCTTCCCATGTTGAGTCTTGCTCTGTATGTCACTTGACTATGCCATACAATTTGATGAAATCCTCTGGTGGACCAAACTATGGTAGGTCAATTATTTTCATATCCCAATTGATTTTCTCCCAACGTTTCTTGCACTCTCTCCATATGTCCTGTATCTTCCACTGAGGTTCTTGGACCATACTTACCCAGTATTCAATTGCCTTTCTAATTTGGGAGATGCTGTCATCCATTAGCACTCGGATGCCATGCTCTTTTGTGTCTCATATTTTTTGTACTTCACTCATGAAGTCAATCCGATCCAAGGCCCGATGTGCCTTTTCATACCATATCTGCATGTCTTTACAGGTTTCCAGTCACATGAGGGTATCCTCTTGAAAACCGGATATGCAAGCAGTGAAGATATTTATTTCGCTTGTGAAGTGCATGTACGTTTCTCTGAACTCACTCTTCAGGAGTACCACTTACTGTGTTTAATTCTAGTAATACTCTGCTTGATGATGTAGATGGTCCAACTCTTTCTTCATGGAAATTAATTCCTTTTCATCCCTTTTTTTTCTATCTAGTGTGGCATTGGTTATGGCCCTCCCTGCTCCAATTAGCTCAGTCATGTTAGCATTTTCTGTGTCGAGCAGTGTCTCCTCTGTGGTGATGAGAAGTGTGCTATCGAGTGTGATTATCCTTTCCTTGGTCATTATTCTCATCACAACCTTCCTTTTTTTATCATAAGTGATCACCTGTATATCGAAAATTTCATCTACTAGTTCAGGAATATGTTGATCTCCCCAAGTCAAAGTGTCGCCTAAGACTCCTACCGTGTAGAAATGTTCTATGAATGGTTCTTGTAATTCCCTAGCAGGGGAGGTTTCTGTATGCTCTGGTGACTTGGCCTCCTTATGGTTTTCTTTGGCTGGTGGATTTTTTTCCCTAGATGGGGATATATGAAGAGGATCGACATTAGATGGGGGGTCGGCTGTTGAGATGTCGATTTCTGGTTGCTGCGTTTCTTCTTCTTGTTCACCAACACCCAAGTCAGTCTTTAAGCTATCCTTTTTAGGATGCATTCCCAATTGGTTGAGAAATATAGTGTCCAGAGTGCTCTTAGCCTCATGGTATACTTCCTGGGGATTTGGGATCAAAGTGTCGGAAGCTAAGGAATATGTTTCCCCTGGTTTTGCCTCTTCAATGATTAGCACTAGAGTTATGAGCAAGAATTATGAACTTTCCTCATTGTCATATATGGTAATTAAGTCTATGAGAGCAGTAGGTACACTCGTCCCACTTGATGTTTTTTTTATTCTCTAGAGTTGCAGTAGTCACTGATGATCTTGCCTATGGTGACATAGGTCTAGGGTTTTCTTAATTATAAGTTTTCTATGGTGGAATTATCTCTGATCCATTTAGTTCTTCTCCGCAATTGCTTGTGTCAATCGGGGTAATCCTCAAGGGCTTTGTTATAAAAATATTTTTCTCACCCCATGCAATCTTTCACATAAGGCCTTTTTCCATTTCCCTATGCAGACTTGAAGTCCCTTTTTTACAAATCCCAGAGATAAAAATATAGTTTTTCCACATATACGCACCTTGCCTACTATACAACATGTGTATACACAGGTTGCACCACTACAGCCCATGTACATCGGTAAATGTGCCCAAAATTGAAAAATTGTTTTGAGTTTCCATGTCATGTCATGAGATCAATGATCCTTGGCCTTCCATATACTGGAAACATTCTGACTCAGCCCTTCAGTTCCACTTGAAGGATATAAATGGGCCAAATCCGAGCTATGGAAAAGACGAGAAAGAATTCAACTTTGAGAGAAAAGTTACTCTGGAGGAATTATTCACTTCACATTGAGTCTGCATTCCTTTATCCTTTAAGTCTAAACACATTGTTCAGCCCCCAAGGTCTTCCCTTACTGATTGAGAACTTCATTGTCTCTCTTACATGAGCTTACCTTTGGTGGAGGATTGAAGTGGTGGAGGCCCAGCTGGAAGGAACTTGGTTTCTCAGTTCTAAACCGTGTCAACAAGGAAGCCTATAACTTATTTACTTGTGCTTATTATATCTTAATAGAAATAATATTTTCTCATCCAATTAACATCTTGCAAATATTTGAATTATTATTCGATGGGCGTATTTTTATGAATGTTGATGGATTATGCTATTGAATATGCTAAAATCATATATTATCACCATATTCTTGCATTGCTTGGTTGTTGAGGACTAGTTGCAGGTATATTTCTTTGGGTCAAGTGCTCAACGGTGGACTTCATCGAATGTCTGGACGAGGTAGGTCTTTTATCTTATCTTTCTAGCATATTTTTTTATATAGAATACTTGAGAGTAGATTTGATTTCTGCAATCATTTCCTTCTGTTGTGGTTTACCCCTAGCCATAGAGAGATTTTCCTCGTAACAAAATTGGTGACCGTACTGGGGGATATTCTTCTAACATTTGTATAGTTTTTTGGGATTCTTCTAGTAACAACATCCCCCTCCTTTGTGCCTCTATTGCTTCTACTACTCTGGTTTCGTCACTTACCTTGAGAGCTTCTTGAGGTATCTTCTCTATTGTCTCAAACTGTTCATTCATGGTCATCACTTTGAATTTGGTCATATTCGGGTTAGCCCTTCTCTGGACTACTTCCTCCCAATATTGGGCACCCTCATTGAATATTTCATCTTCAAAAATATCATGAGCATACGACAAAGAGGAGGATACCTGTGCCACGTGATGGGGAATGAAACCCTTGGGATCACACTTGCGAAAGAGGCTTTTGTGAAACTGATACTCGAGCTGATTCAACCCTTCCTGTTTCACCTATGCAATGTCTCTAACCATATAAAATCCTATGTGGAAACCATAGGGAATGTAAGCATTATAGCCTTGCAATATAATCTGGTAGCAGATCTCTCCCAATATGAGATGATCTGGGACATGAACAAGGAGTAGGTGGGGTACACTGGTAGCTCCAAACACTCTGATGTAGGTGCTAGCTTCTTCGAAGTACCAATGGCCTACCTTAGCTATCATATTTTTTTCCGCCACTGAAAGTCGAGGGAACTCCTTTCTAAAAATGATGAATTATAATATAGCTATGAAATCATCACATATCAAGGCATATGATCTCTTGCATCTATTTTCCCATAAGATGCTAAAATACACATGTACAGGAAATTCATAAATATGCCAGCTCAAATTCATAAATGCAAAAATGTTTCATGCACAAATTACATCCAACAAGTAGGATTCCATGTAGAAGGTTGAAACCTCTCCTTCCTTTGACATCTAATCTTGTTAAATATTAGTACTTAGCTGCTTGGAGATAATGGATCCCCAATTGAAACTGCTTCTAGATATTTCCACGGTGTATGCCAAGGGAAACCATGCCTCTGAAAATTTGGAGCAATCCTTCTCTCTGTATAGCCGACAAATAAACGTCATTAGATACATGTAAGGCTCTCAATGATTAACTATGTTGTACCATCCATTGCTCCTATTTGTGGAGTTTTTTCCCTCTTTCCACCACGTGGCTAGCAATTGATTGGTATCATGAAACTCATAAAAATTGACCACAAAGTCTGTGTTTAGCCTTTCCTCTAGGTCTCTAAGTTTGTAATACTTTTGAACCTCCACCGAAAGGAAAACACCAATGCATTCACCTTCCTCATTGTGGATAGTGCACTTCACCATGTTCACATGGTCAATTATCCACCCCAAGGTTTTGATGGAGGGAAGAACTGAGGTAAGACTAGCCACCCTATGCGGATTTGACCTCCTGATGTTTGGGAACACTTCATCATCCAATATTTGGATGTCTGGATTGTTGTGAGGTGTGAAATTAGGGTAATCCTCCTGATTGATATTGTTGTATAGGTCTAGGGAATGTGGGAGCACCACTTTAGACCCTGTTCTTTCCTTGGTGCCGTCGAATGTTGGAGGTTGGGTAAACTGCTTCTTGGTGGATGTGTGAATATTTGATTCTGCTTTTGAGACAAAATCAAATTCCCTTGTGGCACCTGGTGTGGACCCTTCACCAACCTCTTGTTCTTTCAGTTTGGGCGTTCTTGGTGAGTGCCTAGTTGTTGGCTTTCTTGGAGGCATTTTCCTACAAACAACCAGAGTGAGTGGCCATCCTATACGAGTACTATTGATGAAATTGTAAGTGCATAAATGATACAGACAATGCATACCTCTTCCTTGCACAAGATTAACCTGGTTTTATTGGTAGTCATTTTTAGAGATCATGATGTAAAACTCTTCGACGCGCTTCCTCACTCCTTCGTCTGCTCCGAGGAATAAGCAATTTGTGCACATAATACCACATTTGAATATTTCCTTCTAAATTTAAACTGAGAGCATACTTACCTTGTCACATCAGTTCTTAAATTCATGGGTGTAAAATACGTTCTACACAATCCGTCACATAATCTGAACCATGCTTGGTATTAAATGCAAAACAAGTTGGCAGTATAGGAGTGGGTTAACTCATAGTTCATCGTTCGATTCAAACTTCTACTTTTTGGTTGGCGCACGAGATAGTAATGTGGGTTGTGAAAAACATTAATTGGCCTATCAAATCGCAAAATTCGATCATACTCTGCTAAAAGTGTCCCATCATACCATCGAGCCTTCTCGTATTTTCAAAACTAGCATGATCAGTGTCAGGGGACAATAGCAGGGACTTCAAATGGTATCATAGCGTAGAGTGGTCAGGATCACCGATGTAGAATGTGGAAGGTTTGATGAAAATCCCCGTCGTATGGTGACCTATCAGTTTGTCGATAGTAAATAAGTCAATCGACATTGACACTTTCTTAGATGTTGTTCATTGATACCTTAAGGCGAAAGCTCTGATCCTGACCCAAACTATCGTACAATACTGACATGGAAATGCTTACCTGGAAGTATGGATATGAGATGGGGAATATAAATATGACGTGGGGAAAGACTAAGTCGTACGAACTATTTATGCTGTAGAGAGATGTGGCAGCTAATTTTGACTTCTTCGTGAGAAACGCTTCCTCGACATCGGTGATTTTCTTTAGACATGTGTCCATGAATACTGTGCCCTATGATACTGACATCGAAAACGTATTGACGATCAGTGAAGTGTTAAAGTTAATGTTTCCGCAGTTTCGTTACTCAAATTATTCCGACACTGAATATGTATTGGCGATCGTTGATCGACGATGTCTGTCGTTCCCATTCATGATTTACCTCTTGAATTTCACTCATGCTGAAAACATATTAGCGATGTTAAAAGACTGTGTTATAGACCAAAATTCTTTGATCGATGATCGTTTGAAAAATGTTTTAAACCGTGCATATTTCGGGCCTTTCACGCAATGTTACTTAGAAAAATTGAATCTATGAATAATTTTAAAACAAACAAAATATGGTCGATGATAAGGCTCAAAATAAAAAATCCATTCATTCATGACACAGACTCTGACTCAAAAAAAATGAAAAGTGGTACCCAAAAGAAAGAAATTTCGCAAATTATTTTAGGGTGTGTCGAGTGCTCAACAAATGGAGATTCTCTGGGTGAAAAAAAAATCTTTGCTCCTTCCTTCGGTCTTAGCTTGTGAAAAACTTCTAGAGAAACCATCTAGCTGATTTTTCAACAGAACTGTTCCTATCAGTGTGTACATAACTTCCTAAGTCTGTGAATCTGTATCTGCTGATGGGGTTCATCCTTTTGTCCACCTTCGTTCCTCTTGACCACGATCCACGTCCTTCCTTGACAAGAGTCGGGTAAGGTGTCCAATGGCTCGAGGCCTATTTTAGTTAATATTCCCTTGTTACAATGTTGCTCCACTATGAGTGAGCGTCCATACCCTCGATGGAGTCACCCTGATATCATAGACCTTGCTACGCTTCCAGGGAGTGTCCATAGCCCTGACAGAGTTATCTGAATACCCTCTCGAACTTTTCACGCTCATTAATATAGACAATTTTCTTCACGCAACAATGTCGAGAGTGACCTGAAGAGGAGGATATCTATTATTTGGAAAAGTGAACTGTTAAGGTGGAGATTTCCCTGGCTCTGTCTAGAGGTACATGTGATCCTTTCCAACTAGCCATCTTTTCCTTTCAGCTTTACCAGGCCACTAAGCAGATATTTCATCGCTTCCCCAGGTAATATGCTTACAAAGACAAAAATGATTTGAGAAAGTTTGTATTTTCCTAACGTCTCTTATTTTTCATGTCAGTGTAGGTAAAAAAAACAGTCTTTTTTATTATAATTATTAAAATCAACCATCGCTTTACAAAAAAAAACTTCATTAAATAAAATAACAAGCAAAAGAAAGAAAATAAAAAGGGTTTGTGGTCGTTCTTCCCTAAACCCGCACACTCAACGTGATCAAAATGTATGCTCAAAAGAAAAATAAACTCAAACAAAACATCAAAAGACACTTTTTTTTAGGAGAAGTATTGTTTTAGGGCTTGGCCATTCACCAGAAGAATGTTAGAGTCACCCCTCATATTTTGCAACCACTATGTTCCTGCCCTGATCTTCTTGGACACCTGAAAAGGTTCAAGCCATAGATCTTGGAACTTTGAGTGCTTTCCCTTCGACTCATTTTCTTTATCCCACTTCAATACTAGGTCCCCTACTTCAAATTTTTTCTCTCTGGTATTATGTTTGTCGAACCATATTTTAACCACCTATTGATGAGCGGTGAACTTAACTTTACCATTTTATCTTTCTTCATCCAGCATGAGAAGGGTATAAATCCTTTGCTGTAGAGCAGATGAGGGATGACCTCTTGATGCCTAGGAAAGATGTAAAGATGAAAGGTACAATATGTTTGGGAGAATGGCTTCTTTCCCATATATCAGAATGTACAGAGAGTTTCCTATGGATTCTTTAGGTGTCACTCTGTTGTCCCACAGGGCATTATGAAGTAAATTATGCCAATTTCTCTGATTTTCAACAATTGTCTTTTTTTAAATTCGCACCAGGTTTTCATTATTTGACTCTACTACCCCATTCCCTTGTGGATAATAGTTTACATAATATATTATTATGATCCCTTTATCAAGGGATAATTTTTTCAAGTGCGGGGAAGCAAAATAGGCAACATTGTAAAAATGAGGACGAAAGGCATCACAAACCTTGTTATTATCTGTTCTAAAAATTGGATCACTACCTCTTCAGTAATGTGAGTGAGAGGGATAACCTTTGTCCACCCTGTGAAATAATCTGTTGCACTCAAGATATACTTATGTTGTTTCGAACAATTGGGAGTAATTTCTCCTATAAATTCTATTCCCCATTGCTCAAAAGGTCTGGATATGGTCACCGACTAGAGTGGAATGGCTGGCCTCTTTTCCCTACAGGTGCGCATTTGACAAGATTTAAATTTCCTAGCATAAGCACGAGTGTCCCTGAACAACGTGGGCCAATAATAAACAACCCTTAATATTTTGTGAGCCGTGGTTTCTCCTACAAAATGTCCACCTGCTGGGTCGTCATGGATTTATTTGAGTACCTTTTCTGCATCATTATGTTCAATACATCTAAGGATTACTCCATCATAGTTTATGCAGAAAAGCACAGAATTTATGAGGCGATATTGAGCCGATTTTAACCTAAGGGCTCTCCTTTCTCTAGGGTTTAGGTTTTCCGGACAAGTTCCATGATGAAGGAGATAAGACAAGTTTCCATACCATGACTCTTTCCTGAGAGGAATGTAATAGGCTTCTCCACACCATAATGCCACCTCATTTTCCCAACTGGGGTCCTTTGTGTTAATCAAATCTTGGGCTTCAACTGCCAATTTACACAATCCTTCACCTTTGACTATTTTGGCAGGTTTTATGTCTAGATCAAATTCTTGGATGAATGCCATCCAATCTCCCCTTCTTTCTCCCATATCTTGTTGAGTGAATAGATATCAGACCGATGGATGAGGTACAATGACTTTAGTGTGATTCTTCAGGATGTAGGATCTGAAATGTTTGGTTGCTTTATATACTATGTAAGCATGTTTGTCTATAGTAGGGTAATTTAGTTCGTCTCCTTGGAGGTTGGTGCTCATGAAGGATACTGGTGCTTCATTTTTTTTGTCATCCTTTTGAGTAAGTATGATAGCCAAGGATTGGTCAGAAGAAAAGGTATAAAGGAAAAAATATTTGTTGAAATCAGGGCTTCGTAACACTGGTGCTTGGGAGATGACGGTTTTGATATTATTGAAATCTCCTTTCCTTTCTTCATCCCATTTAAAATCTACATCCTTGCAAATCAATTTTTGTAAAGGTTTAACAGTTTCAGCAAAGTAAGGAGTAAATTTCCTCACAAAGTTGATTTTCCTAAAAAAAGATTGCATGGCTTTTTTATTGTGAGGCAAAGGGAGTTGAGTTATCACTTTTATTCACTTAGGGTCGAAGTTGATTCCTTCTAGAGATATGATATAACCTAATACTTTTTCTTCCTCTACACCAAATATGGTCTTCTTAGGGTTCAAATATATTCCATACTTCCTACGCCTTTCAAATATCTGAGTCAAATGTTGAATTTGGTCTTCCTTATTTTTTGAGTATACTGTTACATCATCTAAATAAACTACTACACATTTGTTAATAAATCCTCGAAAAGCTACATCCATGGACCTCTAGCAGGTTTCTCCCACATTGATCAACCCATAAGGCATGCATTTATAAGAAAATGTTCCCCACTTGGTCCGAAAGGTTGTTTTTAATCGATCATCTTCTGAAACCAGGACTTGGTTATACCCCGAGAAATTGTCTAGGAGGGAAAATATTTCAGAGCCGGATACTGTCTATAGGCGTTGTTCCATGGGTGGAACCAGATAGTTATCCTTCTTCGATTCTCTTTTAAGGTTTCTGAAATCCACACACAAACAAATCTCCCTAGAATTCTTTTTGACAGACACTAGATTGGTTACCCAAGCAGAGTGTCTTACCTAAAAAATAATCTTGGCATCTAATAACTTCTTCAACTCTTGATACATTAGGGGTTCCAGAGATGGGTGGTACCTTCTAAGCTTTTGTTGGAAGGGTTTTATTCCAGATTTTAATGGGATCGTATGCTGGATAATGCGAGTATCATGTGTTTTCATTTCTTGATAGGACCAAGCAAACACATCTTGATATTCTTTAAATAGTTTAAGATAAGCCTTCCTATATTATTTGGATATTTCCTTACCTAGGTTGAAATTATTGGGATTCTCAGGGGTGCCTAGGTTTATAGTTTTGTATATAGGGCATGTACTCCCTATTTTTTCATTTTTAGGCCCTCTAAATCTTTCCCTTAGGTTGAAAAGGTTCTCCAGATTGGCCACTCCTTTTGGTATTATGTGAAACTTTGGTTTGTCGTCGGATTGATTTGTCCCCTTCTTCTATTCATGGAGATTCAATTTTGTGAGTAGTTCTTGGAATATTTCTTCATCAATGGCCAAATCCTTAAACTTCTCCTGGTTAGTTAGGAAATCTACAGTCTTTTCATCCCCTTCAAAGAATTTCCAGTTAGAAATGTTTTTATACACCAACGGTTTGTAGAGAAGTTCTAATACAAACCTTGAGGCTTCATAGTCTTCTAAAGGAGATAATCTTGAGGCTGCGGTGGCTAAAGAATCAACAAGAGTGTTTTTTGTCCTGGGAATAATGATAATGTTGAAAGCCTCAAAATTGTCTATTAGCCCATGTACCTCTTATTGGTAGTTTCTCAAGTGAGGTGAATTTCAATGAACGATATTCTTTACTTGTCTAACGATAATTTCAGAGTCTCCCAAAACTTTCAATTATTTGGTGTTTAAGTCGATGGCCTTCTTTAGTCCTTGGACCAGAGCTTCATATTCAAAAATTTTGTTAGTGCATTCAAATTCTAATCTGGAGGATAAGAAGTTTTGTTTCTCCTTTGGGTCAATGAGGATACATCCTTCTCCCAACCCCTCTTGCGATTTAGAACCATCAAAGTACAACATCCAAATTTGTGGGGGCAAATTACTAAATTCTTCATGTTTAGCTATTTTATCACTTTCATATTCCTTGTCTACTACTCCTGATGGAGAATATTGACATAAGATGCTTTCTTCTATAGCTGCTAGTAGGTTTACTTGAAAGGTCATTTCATAGTTTTGAGTGAGGGGTATGCCAGACAAGAGAGGGGCGAAATTGCCAAAATCAGAATTATAGGAGTAGTTTCCTAACACATGAAAATATGTCGACGAGGGTTCGTTTGGAGTCTCTAAATCAGTGATAGTATGTTTGAGATATATTTATCTATCAATCCTAATCATTTTTGTATGTCCATTTAATGAAAACCAGAGGTGATCCCAGTCAGTACTAAAGTATCCATTTAATTTCTTGGACCAATCTCAACTAAGTAGTTGTCCATAGGCCTCTGGGATGTCTACTACGATTATGTCAATTACTTGAAATGTTTTTGGGTGTGTAGCCACTCTGATCATGATATCTTTAAGTTCCCCAATAACCTTCACCTGATTCCTATCTAGTTGTATAATGTGTTTATCACTTTTAAGCGAGGTTGCATTCAATTTCTTGCAGATTGACAATGGCATGACATTGGAAGATGCCCCTGAATTGACTAGGAAATTATGTAGGTTTATGTTTAAGAATTCAAACTTTAAGATGAAAGGAGGATCAAAAGGCCTTCCTCTTTTGTCTAAAGAGAAATCATTCACACTTGGTTTATTTGTTAAATCTGTGGGAGATGGAACCTCACCTAGATCAGTTCTTGTTATAGGGTCTTCTATTGATTTGAAGGCTTGCAATAGGAAATCCTTTTGTTGAGGGATCCTACACATGTCCATGAAAAACACATTAGCCTTCATATTCTTTAAGTCTTCTGCCACATTATATTCTAGCTTAGGAGCTTCCCGTGTGTGTATGTTTGTGGGATTTTTTTGAGAAGAAAATAGGGGTTTTGGGCGATCGACTACTTGATTCCCTCTAGATAACTGAGTAGTGGTGGAAAACTTTGGATAGGTTGACTTATACCTCATGTCTATACAACTAGAAATTCAACGGGAGGTTCCTACACTTCAACAACATCATTGAAAGGCATTAGGTGGTTGGAATCCCATAACAACATGGTTGTCTCTTCTGGTGGCTCTTGACTTTCCTGATCAATGGAATTTATTATCGAGCCACTAGGTTGTTCAATTAGGGAGAATTCATCTAGGAATCGATTAGTCATTAAATTCAGAGCATGCAATCATTGAGGGCAGTTCCTTTATGAATGATTCTCTTGGTGGTACATACAGAAAGAGTCAAATGCTACAGTTCTTAAGTTGATGTTTAGGTTAGCTGGGGGAGGTTCTATAGCTTTGAAAGGTGGATTTATTTTAAAAAATGGTTTATAAGGTCTTTGATTTTGGTTCCACTCACCAACACTCTTTTTCTTATCTACAATCTCATTGGAGAGTTTTTTGATCATCCACTGCAGTTTTTACAGATCTCCTCCTTCTTTATTAGGACCTGGTTCTATTGGTTTTATCAGGGGTCTTGTTAACAAAAGTCCTCTCTTAGGTAGAGGTTGGGTTTCCTTCTTAATTAGTGAGATCTAAAATTTTTTGTATCCTTTCATTTGAAATTCAATGGTTTTAGCTTCTTCAAAATTTTCGGCTAGGGTATGTTTGGCATCCCTTTTTACGAACATGGAAATAGAAGTTGGGAGAGCATTAGTGTATACTTCAATTTTCAACTCCTGGGTAGGTTTAGCTTCGAGTTGAAATTTGTTCAAGATAATG
>JZKD02S0182487.1:291983-309166 GCA_000966675.3 Picea glauca | reverse complement strand
GGGTCTTGTTAACAAAAGTCCTCTCTTAGGTAGAGGTTGGGTTTCCTTCTTAATTAGTGAGATCTAAACTTTTTTGTATCCTTTCATTTGAAATTCAATGGTTTTAGCTTCTTCAAAATTTTCGGCTAGGGTATGTTTGGCATCCCTTTTTACGAACATGGAAATAGAAGTTCGGAGAGCATTAGTGTATACTTCAATTTTCAACTCCTGGGTAGGTTTAGCTTCGAGTTGAAATTTGTTCAAGATAATGGTAAATATTTGGTTGAAATATTTAACCTTTTCTTTTGGAATCATAGTGGCGGTGAACATTTCAACCATTAAAGCTCCTATGGTAGCTTCTTCCATAAATTTGTCTAAGAAATCCTTTTGAAACTTTGTCTAGCTAGTTATGGAACCAACTGGCAGGTTAAAATGCAAAGTCGAGGCTGAATTCTCAAAGGTATGAGGAAATAGCCTACACACTACATCTTCATGTTGCACATTCATCAATCTTATAGCCAATATGAACTTCTTAATATGGTCCTCAGATAATCAAGAGACTTTGGGGTCAAATTTAGGTGGTAATTGTTTTGGATGTCGGGGTAGATTATGCACCCATCCTGGGATTGCCAGAGCATCTCTGGCCAACCATGGTTGATTATATTGAGGTTGATTTCCCATTTATTCATTGTTATCATTATTATCCTATATGTCTTCTGATTTAGAAGATGAGCAATATGAGTTAGACCCTTCCTCATCAGATTCAAAATCATCATGTTCAAAGTAGTTACCGGCTTGTGTTTTGGGTATCAAATTAAGGGGTTATTCGATATCAGTAAGGGAAAAATCTATCAGGTCTTCTACCATGTGAACAAAAACTTGATCTGGGGTGTCAACCACTGGTCTTCTTACTTGTTTTCTATGAGGAAGTAAAGGAGCTAAATGTAACACTCCAATTTGTCGGGCGTAAGATCTTGTGATTCTTCTAAACTTATTCAAATTCTCATGGGGAAGAGTGTAAGGTATTTCAAGGTACACGTGTTCTTCTTCCTCGTGTTGAGGTGATTTACTCATATCAGGAGTACTCTCTATATCCGAGTTGTCTTAAGAATGACTAGCCATGCATGTGGGTTTTTTTGAATCTATAGGCTATGCAGAATATATTATCATAAATATTATTAGCCATTCACTCATCAACCCTCCTTCTAGCACAAAATATGTTGAGGGGTCTAAGATCCCTTTAAGTCAACAGTAGGAACCAAACCCACCTAAGAGGCCAAATTGGAATCATAAGTGTTTGATGAGTGGTAAGGTTCTCCAGATTCGTGATCTGGCTGGGTTTATCAATTGGATCTAATTGTGATTGACATATATGTATTTTCCGTTAAGCCTTTTCCTCATGTTAGGTAGTTCTCTTTTTGATGATTTTATATTATTATAATAAAAGAAATATAAAACTCTAAACTAGATGGCAAAGAGAATCTAACTATGTGTTTGGGGGGAAGGTTGGGTTTAGGATAACCTTTATACCCTAGCCTGCAGACGAAGAATATATAAATGACTTCAAACTAGAATTAATACCATTTTAATTAGTGGACATTCAAAATTGTCTGAGATGGCAGTTATAGAAAAGAGGCATACATGTGACAAGAAGCTAGTGAAAGAAAAGTAATTTCCAATACTCTATTATCAATCGCAGGTTAACAAAATTGATCTCTAGTCACCAATTAGAATAAAAAAATGGTTACAACATTATAAGATAACTTTAAATACAGGTACAACAAATCTTACTCAACAAAGCAACAAATATCGAATATGAAGACAGAGATAATCCTCCTCGTTCTAAACACATTCACGCCTTAGATGATAGAAGTGTCTTTAGTTCTAAACAAAACTTCCTAATTAAAACAAAATTGCACATAAATAGTTCTATTACAAATTTTCGAAAAATTATTTTTCACGAAAACCATCAACCCTTTGTCCCAGGTCGATACCTTTATTTATAAAAAAAATAACTAAATTCAAAATAGCTACTAGTGTTGTGTTAAATTTAGAAAATGCCACGTGGCAGATTTATCTATCTGTTCTCTTTTGCTCGATATTTGTGTGGAACTACTAGTTATGGATTGTGCTACCAAGAAAGACCAATATTGGACAAAGTGTTGAACATACATGGGTTCATTGATGTATACTAGGCTGGAGATATGGATTGAAAAATATCCAAAAGTGGTATGTGTTTAACCTATTTGGAGGAGAAATCAGTTGGATGAGAAAAATATAGTCTCCATGGCACTTTCAACTATAAAATTTGAATACATGGCAGTGACTCATGCAAGAAAGGAAGTAGTATGGTTACAGAGATTGTGTTCAGGCATTGGGTTGGTACAACAAGCCGTGAGGATAGATTGTGATAGTCAAAGTACAATCTTCCTAGCAAAGAATAAAGCTTATGATTCAAAGACAAAGCATATTTATGTTTAGTATCACTTTGTGAGAGACATGGTTGAAGACAAGAAGGTGTTACTGATGAAGGTGGACACTTTGAAGAATGTTGCAAATTCCTTGTCGAAGTCTGTGAGCACTGATAAGTTCTCTTCGTGTATATAAATAATGGGTATTGTTGCCCTCGATTGCTGACTATGTAATCTTGTGACCCCTTGTATGCAAAGAAAACAACAAGTGGGATAATGTTGGGTATGTGTTATATTCTTTGCATGACCATCCATATGCGTCCATTTTTAGCAACTTTTTCTTTTGGTGGTTTTGTGGTGCATGGGTGGATTTGTGGCTTAGCTCATGGTTTTCTAATTCTAGTTAAAGAATTAGGGTTGTATTATAATTTGGGTCAATGGATTAGGGGTTTTGGATTCTGCAGGATCATATATATATTGTATTGTAAACAATGATGGATGATGATGAGTATGAACTAGAGGTGCGACTCTAAAAAAGTTGTTGGTTTTCTTGATTTGGATTTCCAAGGTAAATCTCAGTGTATATGTGTGATTGCAATTGTGTTATTTTATGTTTTTAAAGATTATTTGTGTGCATTCATTATTGTAAAAGGTTTAAAACTTACAATTTCTATCTCAAATGGCTAATGTAAATAAGGTAGAATGATCACTGGGGTTGTAAAAAGGTTATCTTTAATTTATTCAAAATCCCATTATTGTGTTGTTGTCCATTTGAATGTTTCCTTTCCACCTCCCTTTCTTAATTGATTCACTGACCAAGCAACATGACTGAAAAATAACATAAATATGCAATAAAAATTCAATAAGACAAGAAGAATCCTTAGCTCATTAATGTCTCTTGGAATGGGCCAATCCTTGATGACTTGGATCTTTTTTGGGCTGACTTGAATGCCTATAGAGTCAATAACATAGCCAAAATACTTGATATTATTCATAGTAAAAGATCACTTCTCTAAGTTTATGTAGGTTCTATGGTGTTCGTGAGTGTTAATAACTTGTTGAAGCTATTGCAATAGCTATTGTAAATTCTCTTCCCATGATATGCTGTAAATCCATATGTCATCTAGGAAAACATATGACATTTTTCCAGGAAAACAATTGGAGAAAATCATCCATATACCTCATGAAATTAGTAGGTGCATTTTTAGAACAAAATGCTTGAATAACCATTCAAATAAGCTTTCCTTGGTTTTGGAAGCAATTTTCCAAACACCTAAAGAATTTATAGGGATTTGATGATATCCCAGCTTGAGTTGGTAAATAACTAAGAATCCTTTAAAAAATTAAGAAGATAATCTGTTCTAGGGAGATGATACGTATTCTTCACATGGACCTTATTGAGATCCCTATAGTTGGTGCACATGCATAATGTCCCATGTTTTGTAAGAACTAAGATGACTATATTACCAAAAGCACATGAGCTAGGTTGAATATTCCCTTTGTCAATTAGTCCTTGATTTTTCCTATAGATTTCTTCATTCTCTAAAACATATCTTCCATAAGTAAATCAATTGGGCAATGAAGAACGCAGAATAATATATATGGAATGTTTTACCTACTAGTACTCCAATTGGATTTATGAGCACACATTTGTATTCCTCAAGTACTTTGTTGAATTGATGCTACTATAGTTGAAAGTGATGGTTAGTGGAAAGTCAACTAGTTGTTATGATCTTCTTGAAATGTTAAGGTTTAATCATAAACAACATGAATATTTTAGCATGGTTGATCAAATTTCTAGCTTGTTTAACTAAAACCAACAAGATTGTAGATTTGTGTTAGCATTCAAGAATTTCATACACCTTGTGCTTGATATTGACAATGTCTTTTTGTGGTTGATATTGGTTACTGCAATTTTTATCCCATAAGTATGGTTTTACAAATAGTATATCAATTATTGAGAGTGGTGCTACATCGAAAATAACTTCATCCTTAAAAAGATTGATAAAGTAGTTTAGATTGTAGTTTCTAGTGATTTTGAGTTCCTTTCCTTCTTTCAACCAATTGATGTTGCAAGGATGTGGATATACAATTGTAACAAGAACCATTTTCTTCACAATGTATTCAAATACAAAGTTCTTTTGAATACCATTGTCCATAATTAGATGTAATGGGTTATTGTTTAGCCATATATGTGTATGGAGTATCCCTTCTCTTTTCTCTTCATTGACAATGGTCATGTTTGTGAAAGTTTTTGAGGAATATGAAATTAAATTTGATGCTTTAAGTTCATATTCCATCATGGCTAGTTTTACCTCTATTTCCAACCTAATGTGGAGATGGCACTATGTTGGAAGCAACCATTTGTGACAATAATGCCTTATAAGCATTGCATTAATATGCATAATTCCAAGTTGAACTATGATAATCACACCATTTACCTATCAAAGGTTTTTTATTTCACTTTCCTTGAAATTTACCCTTTCGGAAAGGCTTCTTATCATTCACTCTCTTCTACTAATCAATAGTATATTGTATAAATTGTTTTGATTTGTGAAGGCTACCAATCGAGTATGGTTTATTATTCAAAGTTTAACGAGTAGGTTTAGTCTAGAATCATTTTACCTTTGAAATTTTCCTCGAGATTGATAGTGTTAGCATTGAAAGTTACACTTTGATTGCTAAAGTGAAATATCAGTACCCATCAATAGGTTTATGATATAATTCTTAAAATGTGGTGTCAAATGGATAAAACGCAGTTCAACAATGTCAAAACAAAGGATATTCTAGATCAAGTGCATCAGCAAAAGAGGTATTGTTTAGCTTAGGTCAGGGTTTTGAGGACTAGTGTGAATAGAAGGAAGACTTAATAAGAAAATGAAGTGATTCTACCACTAGCTTCAGTCTATGCCAGTAGACAAAGGAGTGAAATGCTTCAGATACAAGAACTTCTTAAATCCAAGCAAACAAAAATCTGAGAAAGCTATAACAATATCACAATCAAACATCCATTGTCATACAACTACAAAATATCATTTGAATCCTTCAATGATAGTAAAATTTCAGAGTGAGAGAGATAAGATGGAAAAAAGAAAACTAACTTCCATTAAATAAGATTTCATCAAGTCTGATACATCAAAACCAGAGTAGGCTCTGTTTTATTAAAATCACCAAAAGTTCTTTTACATCAACCATTCGAACCTCTAAAATGTCTTACGAAGCTACATTTATATCCCTAACAAGGAATTATAGCATACAATGTGATCTTGATCCTCTAACATAGTATTCTTCCACCTAAAACTGAAAATATTACACCTGTACAAAGTGGAAAAACAAACTTCTATAAACAAGGCTGATGTTGGAAACTATCCTAACAACCTAATATTGCATAGTGAGGTGTCCTTTGAGTGAATTTCCTTTGTTTCTAGGTATCCTCCAGCTTTAACTGTCCTCCAAATAGTTGTGCCTTGCTCCACTAGCCATCTGGTGACCATTGATCCTCTTGAACCCATCAAAATAAGAGTTTTCATCGAATCATGTAGCGTTGATTGTATCAGCTAGTTCACAACAGATTTCACAACGAAGTTTGCAGCTTCTGACTATGTAGACCAGTTCACAATGGATTTCGTAGTGAAGTTTGCAGCTTCTTACTATGTAGACCAGTTCGTAGCGCTAGGCATTGCGAAATGTTCTGTAGCTATCCAATTTGTGCAGTTTGAGCCAAAAACACCCAAATTCTTTTCCTAGAGTTAAGTAAACATGTAGAAGTCTCATAATATGGTGTATTAGAAAAAAATCAGCTATAGGCATTATAATTTCCCCCAAAATATTCAAAATGAAAGGATAACCACTTTCAAAACTGAGATTCTTTGAGCCACTTCACCTCACCTCCTTAGTCTGGTACTCCTTCTGGTTGCAAATGGGCCAACACATTCAAATTCCTTTGGGCTAACTCTTCCTTCAAAGGTTACAACTCTAACTTAATTCTTCTGATCTGAGCTTGTAAATCCCTATTTTGTTTGTATAGATTCTTGAGTTGCCTATGGAGGGGAAAAAATATCTTTGCTACAAACCTGGCCTCATCAGTGGTTTCCCGATACATATCCATAAGGCCACTCAATTTTTTCCTCTCATACAATCCTTGTCCCTTCAATTCATTAATCTCCTTTCTGGCTTCTCTAATCTATCTAATCAATCTTTTGAAGGTAGGGTTTTCCATGGGAGTGGTTATGTCTATGACTTCAATATTTTTTTCAACAGTCTCAATTTTACCTTTATCCTTCCTCTTGACAGGAGCTTCTGTTATGACCTCCTTTTCAAAAATTCCCTTCTTGGTTGATGACTTGGTGAAGGGATTCCTAGCTTTAATTTCAACTGCAGTAGTTGGTGAGGGGAAGAGTAACCTTCTTCCTTTTTCTCCTGTGGCTTGAGCTGATGGAATTTCTGCTAATTCTGGAGCTGGTTGGGGAGAAAATTCCCTTTATGGAGAGTGATGAGCTCCCCCTTATTCTTATTGTTCCTTAGGATATTCATCATTTTTAGCAATGTGTTTTCCCTTCCTCTTTCTACTTGTCTCTGGGTGAACAATTCTATCATCTTGAAGAGGGCTCTGCACTTTGGATTGTGGAGTAGGAGAAACATTCAATTGCAAATGTGCAGAGGAAATGAACTTCTCCCTATCTATGTTTATTCTTCAACTATTCCATCACAAACATCTTAATCAACCCTGAGTGAAAAAAACTTGTGTCCACAGCCTTAGACTTGGCTTGGACTCTGTTAACCATTTTCCTAATACTCCTAAACAAATAGAAAGGGAGGTTCATGAGGTCTTTGCCTGTGAAGTGAAACAAAAGGATAATGTGGTATTGGTAAATAATATTAAGCTTTCCCTCACAAGTGAAATATCTCTATATCACCCTTAACATATTATCAAATCCTTCAACCAAGTGGCTCCTAGGCACTCCCTTTGATAGGATATCCCCCTGACATTATGGTTTATGAAACTCTTTAGATAAGGCTACATTTAAATTCATGGATTTAAACCATCTTTCACAAGTGTTTGGTATCTTAGTAGATGCTACAATGGTTTCTTCAGATGCCTCCAATTCAAGAGTTCCCACCTTAGTTTTGGTTCCATCAAAATTCAAGGCAAACTCTCTAGCTATCAGGGTGACCCCTTTTCATATTCTGACATAAATTCAAACATCCAACTCTTTGAAAGACCTCTATGATCAAAGGTTCAACAAAAAATAGTTGCATGTCATAGATTTGAGTCCTCAATATGCACCCACCCTTGTGAGCCTTCTTCTGCTATGGTGTAACCATTTGTTGATTTAGGAAGAAAACTAAGACAACAATCTAAGTGATGCAAGAGGCAAAAAACAAGGACAACGGTCTTAGGATTTGAAGGGATAATCTTTTTCAGAGATGGATTTTGTCTAGGGTTTTAATGTTCTTCAACCAATTTGACCCCTAGAATTATGAAAGAGCAGATGATAGCTAGGAAATAGAAGAATGCCATACATGAACAATGGATATGCAAGGAGGAAGATTGCTGCAAACGATTTTGTTCGATTCCTCACCCCCACTTCTACAACATCATCACAACTTTATCAACAAATCTCTTTTCAATTTTCAACATAGATAGACTTAGAATTGAAATTAAAATGGAAATCTTAACAGTAACCAACTGGTATAGGTTGTGAGGTAAGTGGATGAAAATTTTGAGTTGATTTACAGGGTTTGCAGCGCCAAAATAGGGGATTCACAACAAAATTCGTAGTGTAGGCAACAAAAGCCAAAAAAGAGATAGGAACGATGGATTGACTGCAAGGTTTGCTCAATTTTTATATCAAGGAATATGAGAGCTCTGCAGTTGGCTAAGAATTGAGATAACAAAGGTAAAAAGGGATAGTTGGTAGCATGGATTCACAAATTCACAACACCTAGGAGAGGGAATACAAGCATGACCTTTTACTTCTCTTCAATAGGGATTAAAAATCTCATGGAGTACCTGGAGGCTGTGAATTAAAAGTTGATATGCTTGAGATTGAACAAAACCCCCTGTAATAGGTATAACCTCCAATTCACATTCACTATCTAGTTTGAAGCATATTCTGTAGCGCTTGTCTGAAAACAATAGTTTATGTAGCGCCAAGCTAGGATAAATTGAAATATTGAGAAAAAAGTTAGGAAAATCTTAAATGATGAAATCCCAGATAATTTCCTTTAAAACATGAATGTTGAAAACAACGAGATCCGTTGACACAAGCCTCATAAGTTCAATTATGGTGATGAGATAAAGTGTACTTGAGATGCACTATGAAATTTCCCGATGATATGGCAGCATACAAAAAAGACCTTGATTTGACCTTCTAATGGGTAGAGGGACAAAGTGGAGGAGTTTAAGAGCATAGTGGAAGTGGTGACATGTCAGGGTAGTGGTGGAGGCATGAGGACGATGGCTTCTCTAACCATGTCATAAGATGAAGACATAAACCAAGGGTTTGGGCCAACATCAACCTTAACTTTATTTGTGCTAAGACCTAAGAAGATTATAAGGAGGAGGTCAAAAGTAAAAATTAAACCAAACTAAGGATAAAAAAAAAAAATAAGGATGAATTGACCTAAAACAACTTCATGTGACCCAAAACAACTTCATGTGATCAGATTGGCTCCACAGGGTATGGCATGCTCCGTGTGAGCTGCCAAGAACAAGCAGATTCAGTGTCTTATCGTAGGGCTATGGGGTCATTTATTCAATAAAACGAAAAAAAAAATGGTGTTTACAATGGAGGGGATAACCACTCATGGCTTAAGCAAAATACTTATTCAAAAAGTGCCCATTAATAGGGCCACCAAAAGCTTCATAATCCTCCAAGTTATGCAATTTATAAGTATTATTTTGAAAAACTTCAGAAATCTTGAAAGGACTAATCCACAAGGCTTTGAATTTACCATGCTTTCCTTTGTCTTTCTTGGGTGCATCCCACTTGAGCACCAGATCTCCCAGCTGGAAATCTTCTTTTTTTACTCTCTTATCAAAAGATTGCTTGATCTTCTATTGATTGCTCTGTGATTTATCAAGGATTTTCTCCCTGGTCTGTTGTACTTCTACTAGATGATGTATCCTTTTGAATATATCATCCGGTTCTCCTTGTTGATCCTGAAGGAACTTTTCCACAGGAAAGGAAACCCAAGTAGGAAAAATATCTTCAATCCCATATATAAGTTGAAAGGGGGAAATGCCAAGTGATCTCTTTGTAGTGACTCTATCATCCCATAAAGAAAATTTCATCTTTGATTCCCATGCTTTATTGTTGTCCTCCAATAGATTCTTGATGATATTTACATGGCTCTTGTTAGAGAATTCTACTAAACCATTTCCTTGGGGGTAATAAGGAGTAGAATGAACTAGTTGAATCCCATATTTCTCACAAAATTTTACCAATGGTTCAACTTTGAAAGAGGCAACATTATTAGTAATAATATTGCTTAGGCAACCAAATATTGACATAATATCCTCAAGAAAACCAATGATTACCTTGTGTGAGGCACTCCTTGTTGGAATGGCTTCTATCCACTTGGTGAAATATTCAGTTGCAGTCAAAATACACCGTTGTTGACCACTTAATGCTGGATGAATTTCCCCAATGAATTCAAGTACCCACTTCTAGAAAGGACCAGAAACCACCACAGGATTAAGAGGAAAATATTATAGTTGTTTCTTTCCTGAAAACTTCTGACATTTGTCACATGCAATAATATTTTCACAAACATCAGTAAAAAGGCTAGGCCAAAACCACTGATCTTTGATGATCTTATATGATGTGGTTCTCCAAAAGTGATGGACCCCACACAAGCTGTCATGAAAATTAGTCATGGCCTTTTGAGCCTCCTGTGGATCTAGACATCTCAAGAGAACCCCTAGAAGATCTTTCCAATACAATATGTGATCAATGAGGCAATATATGACTGCCTTTAGTTTCAAAGATCTCACCTTGGTCTTCTCCAAACCATCAGGAGGCTGCAAATTTTGCAGAAAATAAATGATGTCTTTGTACTAAGTGCATTATTCTAAGTTGGGATTGATATGAGAACTTTTAACATAAGTATCAATTTTCTGATTTTCGGAGTTTAGGTTCATGAAATTAACCCCCAATTTTTTGCAATTTTATTCAGCCAACAATCTAGCTAAACCTTTCCCTTTCACCAACTTAGTAGGCTTCATTTCAAGGGAAAACTCGAGAATTTTGGCAATCCACTTGCTCCTCTTTTCATCTATGTCGGTCTGGATAATTATTTCATTCACAGAGGTTGATGGGACATAGTAAATAATATTGGAATGCAGAATGTATACCTTGAAATATTTAAAGGATTTAACCAAAGCATAAGCCTGATTTTCCATAATATCATACCTCATCTCTACATCCCTCAATGCCCTGCTGAAAAAGGAAATAGGCTGCTCCATCCCATCTATGTTTTTTTGAAGAAGGACAACAACCAATGTGTCATGTGAAGAAAAAGAGAATATCAAAAATTCATTTGAATAATTAGGGCTGATGAGGACAGGTGCTTTAGTCAATGCTTGTTTAATTTGGTCAAAAGAATTCCGAGCTTAAACATTCCATTTCACCTCATTTTCCTTTCTAAGCATAGATGTGATGTACTTAACCTATTCAAAAAAGTTAGAGATGAATCTTCTCAAAAAAATTATTTTACCCAAGAAAGACTGGATCTCCTTCTTGGATCTAGGAAGAGACAGAGTTTGGATGACCTCTACTCTACTTGGATCAATCCTTACCCCTTCTGCTGATACAATGTGTCCCAACAACTTGCTTTCTTTCATAGCAAACAAAGACTTCTTAGGATTGAGAGACAACCCAAAATTTCTACACTTCAGGAAAAATTTCTTCAAATTATGATAATGTTCCTTATCATATCTTGAGAACACTATAATGTCATCCAGATATATGACCACAAATTTTTCCTTCTCCCCAATGAAGGAAATATCCATTGCTCATTGAAAGGTTTCTCCTCATTCATTTGACCAAAGGGAATTTTAGCATACATGAATGTGCCCCGAGGAGTAGTGAAAGTTGTATTTTCTCTATCTTTAGGTAAGACAAAGATATTATTGTAGTCTGAGAAGCCATCAGTCATAGAATTCCTTATTGAACCAGTCACCCTCTGCAAAATATGCTCCATATTTGGCAAGGGGTAATTATCTTTCTTGGAACTTCTATTCAAATTTATGAAATCAACATAAAGTCTGATTTCACCATTTTTTTCCTCACAGGGACCAAGTTAGACACCCACTTAGAGTACCTTAAAGGTACGATGATCTTGGCATCAAGCAGCTTTTTAACTTCCTTTTACATAATAGGCATCAACATGGGATTTATCTATCTAAGTTTCTTCCTAAATGGCTTGATCTCATCTTTCAAAGGGATATTATGTTCAATGTTGCTTGTATAATAAGTTTGTAAATATTAATATTTCCAAGAAAATACATCATCAAACTCTAATAACTTCACATACTCAGCCCTTTTCTCCTTTGATAAACTGCTAGAAAATTTGACATATTTTGGATTTTCCTCTATACCTAAGTTGCATTCTGTCACATCAGTTTCTTCACTTGAACCTTTAACCTTGACAACAACATCATTTCTGTCAAATAATCTCTCCAAAGGAACCAATCCTTTTGGAATATGGTTACTGGGAAGTTTAACAATCTTGTGGTCTACAGTTTTATTGAGGAAAACATCAGCATGAGGGCTTTTGGTATCATCATGATCTTGATCAATGTGAAGATCAGAAAACTCTTCCATATTTCCAGAAATATCTTAATCTCGAGATCATCCTCAAAGACATTCCAATGTTTGACATTGTCAGGTATAGAGGGTCTATACTTTACTTCCACATCATATTTGAGCTTGCGGGGCAAATGGATTTTAAAATCACTTGCAGAAACAACCAAAGAATATGCCATAGCATTTTCTTCTCTTGGAACAAAAGAGATGTTAAAAGTTGATAAAAATGTATCAATAAGATCCCAAACTTCATTTCTGTAAGTCCTTAACCTGGGGTGTTTGTCTTGATACATATTTTTAACTTAGTGTACAATTAATTCAGCATCTCCAAACACTTCTAACTCCTCAATATTCATATCTTTAGCATCCCTCAAACCCAAAACAAGAGCCTCATACTCTGCCACATTATTTGTAGTTTCAAATTCTAGTTTATAAGATAAAGATATGATTTCTTGAGTTTGGGAAATAAATACCCCTCCAACACCAACTCTTTATTTAGAATAAGCCCCATCAAAAAACATATTCCACACTGGGGTATTTTGAGGTGTCTCACAAGTTTTAAAAGGTTTTTTTTTTTATTTCAATGGGTGATTGAGGAGCATCAGTGAGTTGTAATATACTGGATCCTAGATCAATGTCAACTGCAAAAATGGGGTGGTTTGTAGGATTATATTCATCACTGATGATGTAAGCTAGTTGTTCTTCCATATAAATCCTTTTGTGATCTCCTCAAAATACATGGATACTAGCATATGAAAGGTCCATCTGCAAAGTTCCCCCTAGTCTCTTGATCCAATATCTTGACAATAACATCCAAAACTTAGGGGAGACATCTTCCACCACAATATCCATGGCCACACTCTTCATGGGAGATTGAAACAAGGTAACAACCAGTTCTTTGATCACTCCAAGGAATTTAACTTTTCTGGAGTCAAATGAGTATACGTCATGATATGTTTTAGTAATTTCTAGACCAAGCTCATCCATGACAGTTTTAGGCATAAGTTTATGAGCTGCACCTGAGTCCATCAAACAGTTGTGAAAAACTTTATCATGTGTATTGATGATTAAAATTGTAACAATGAATTCCTCCTGCAAAGTATTGCTAAAGACCTATTATTTAACTATGATAATAATATAATACTAGTAGGTGTGACCCCTTATAGAATAGAGGCACAAGGATAGACATATCACACTTTTTTGTTGTTGTTTTTGATGTTGCCTACATAGTCCTACATTATTGACGATGCAATCTTGGTTTCTTTTTGACATGATAGTAGGTGGATGATGCATTTTGTGGAATGCTTTTTGCGATCCAAAACATTTTTATGGTTATGATAAGCATGTTATTTACAATTGCTATGATTTAACCATGTCACTAATGCTTATGATCAATTACCTAGCCACATATATGAAAGGGCTACTTTAATGGTAGCATGATCAAAACAAGAAAAACAAACTTATGAAAAAATCCTAAAGGGAAATAAGTTATATGTTTGAGCTATGATAAAGGATTATATGAAAATTCGAATGGAAAAGTTAAAGAGTATTAATGTTAGTCCTAACTATTATGCTATTATTGGTTAGTGGACTATGGAAATTTCATTAGATTTGAATGGGGTTCATATAACATTGCAATATGTATTATGGCATGGAGTTATGGCAAGGCTTAACTTTTAAATGATATTGGGTGGCCCACTATGCAATGGATATAGTCGCAGATTTCACAATGGTTTGGCATTGAATACATGGTTTAATTGATTGGTTAATGTAATGTTTGTCTCATACTTTGAATTGAATAGGCCAGGTGATGGAAATGACATGAATTTACTGCACGTCACTCCATACTCCCCCTATAGGCCATCACCCTAGCATTGTTCCATTGTTTCATTTTTTTCTCTATTGGTTGTGAAGCTCCACATTTTCAGGCTCTTGGAAGAAAGAAGGCTCATCCAACTCGCCATTTAAGCGTTTTTCTATAGGTATGATTATTTTTCTCTCCATCCATGAGGTATTCTTTGTTGTATGAACAAATGATGGATCAATGACGCTTGGATTCTGTGTGTTCTTGAAAATTTTGACTATGTAGATGTGTGTTATAACTCTCTATGATGACTATAAAATGTTTCGGATTGCAAGCAAAAGAATTGGGTATTTTTAGTATCATGATGGGTCCCTGTGGAATAATAGGTGAATGGTGGTACATTTCGCTATGTGCTGAGGATGGAGGGTTTCGTTCTGTGTATTATCGTCGGTTATTTCGTTACCTCATAATCATGATTGTAACCCTTATCTAGTCGCAGAGGGATTGCCAATAGTTTTTGTGTTATTTAATCAAACCTCGAGTCATGGTTGTTGGCCCGTTCTTACTGTATTTTCACCGAAGTAGCCCAAAATCCAATCTTGGGTAGCCCTAACATTAATGTACACCTATATGGTGGTGGATTGATACAAGTTGTATCTCAGTGTTATGTGAAAGGATGTGTGCATCCTCACTGGTGTTGTTTTCAAGCTGTTTGGCTCTTAAGTAATGGATGTAGATGTTATATCTATGTGTTTTCTTTTAATAAATGTCACTGTTCAATTAAATTTTTCCTCTCTTATGCAAGTGTTAAATGCACTATGTGCATTGGATATTTTACCTGACTTGTCTTTTCTCACCTTGATGGTTAACTATTGGTTATGTTGCCCAGACTGGGAGTAATAAGAAGACTGTGTGGCTCACTGTTGTTTCTTTTTCGAAAGGTATTTTTTCCTATGGTTGATATGTCTTGGAAGACCTCCAACTCTCTATGTTATTGTTAAAATATGAACACACTCTTCTTGTCTCCCTGCATTTGATTTTGACAGAGCCTGATTTAAATTTTAACAGTCTTTGTTCTCTTCTGGCACCTTCTTGGTTGTCAAGTTTTGGTTTATTAGTGAAGTGGTTATGGAGGTCTTTAAAAAAAAGAAACAAACTCTATCATTGAGTCTCTTTCTCATCTTTCTATGATTGGTTGAACAAATACAAATGGAAATAGGCACTTGCATACAGTCGATAGTTGTCTTATTTTCATTATGGTTTCACTCACTGTGTTTTTACCAGTGTGGTATTGATTTCATATGGAGACACATGTGTGGTTTTTGTTAGGCCCGATCAGGGTTATGGATAGTTTAAAAAAAAATATGCATGTGTGTAGTTGGTGATGTTCACTTCATATATTATATTGGATCATCGTACAAATTACCAATGGTTTTAAAAGGAAGTTATATCCACAGTGATAAGTCTAGGGTTTTATGTTTTGGTTGACTATTGTTTCATTGCAAGATCTTGTCGATTGATATGATGAAGACTGTGTATAATCGGGAATATTTTGGAAGTCTGTTCATATTTGAAAAGAGACCTATGTATATTTTAATTAGGCCAGATTGTAAATTGGTAAACAATGGATGTTGATTATTATCATGATGCATTATGGATTATAAGGGATAGATGTCGAGCATATTAATGTGTATTTTCTTGATTATTTAAAAATAAATAAAAAAAAGAAAGAAAGGATCAACGCTTGGTTAAATAGGACTGTTGAATAGAAAGATATTTTTTTGTTATCAGTTATGATCGCACTGATTGTTATGAATTAAGGGATTCTGAGAAAAATTAATTATTGGAACAAGAAGCAATTTCGTATACAATTGAGAAACAATGAATTCTTTTTGGATTGATTTTAATACAAAGTTGTGATTATTTATTACTTAATTTGATTTATGAACATTATCCATTAATTTCCATGTCATTCTCTCACTTTTTCACACATTACAAATCCCTTCACAATCCCATATTCACTTTGCATGCCCTGTTCTTAAAATCAAATTAAAATTAAATAGAAACTCAGCATTACAACAATTAAAGGATGACACAAAGATGGGTCACAATTGATATGATTTTGTTATTATAACACATTTGATTGTTTAATGATTTTTTGAGAAGTAATCATGTTCTAATCCCTTTCATTTTATCACTTTTCCACTCAATACAACCCCCTCAGATATCCTAGAACCCTTATTCAACCCCTTCCCATTGATAAGTATTAAATGATTTTTATGAATTAGATTACATGGGTATGATGTGTTTGTTGAACCAAACTTTATTTCATATTTAAAGAGATGTCATGTATGGTTTGTTTAAGAATCTAGTTGCTAATAAATTATACATACAAGATGATATTCTTCAACAGAGGAGGCCATGGATGAAATAACAGGGGGAGAGGGAATTGTAATAGAGGCCCTAGAAGTCTTAGATTTTCGATACATTTTGATGCAGATCCACAAGAGTTAAACCAACTCTTCCAAGATGGATTTTTCAACTGGATTGGACAAGGGTTACTCCAACCTAGGCCAGAAAGGCATCCCTTCCAACCCCATCATGTCCCTGGTATCCTTGTCCCCCCTCATGTCTCATTACAAACTGAAATACCTGAGAATGATATATGGAAAGAGATTGTCCACCCAACAGTCTCCCAACATCGTGGCTAGACCAATTTGTCTCTACATACTCCTCCTCCACCGGTTAACCCAAATGTCCAAATTTCCCTTGCACACTCGCCTGTATAGTATTCCCACACAAGCAAGAGACTCAAAACCTAATCCCACCACACACATGATAAAGGAAAATATTTTGTTGCCCCCTTCTCTCCCTCTAGTGATTCAACCAAATCCGTTTCATCCCTCATGTACTTAAGAGATGACTGCTCTCATGTTATCAGTGAGATCAAGCCTCAAGGCTCCACACGGCCTAAGTCTAATTCTGAAAAGTCAAATGGAGACAACAACAACAAAGGGAAAATTGCCTCCCAAAGTGGCAAACATGGTTTTTGAGTTATTTTATTATTGATTGTTCAGAACAGTTGACTGCTGAAGTTTTTGAACAACATACTATTTTTGGATATTTTGGACATAATATTTTTGGATATGGTTTAAAATATCATTGATATTTAATTTG
>JZKD02S0182487.1:157929-168745 GCA_000966675.3 Picea glauca | reverse complement strand
TGGATTGGAAAAGGGGTAGTCCAACCTAGGCTAGAAAAACCTCCCTTCCAACCTGAGCATGTCCCTAGTATCCCTTTCCCCCCTCATGTCTCATTACAACCTGAATTCCCTGAGAATGACAGATGGAAATAGATTATCCACCCAACAGTTTCCCTACATCGTGGCTAGCCCAATTTGTCTCTACCTACTCCTCCTCCACCGGTTAACCCCAATGTCCAAATTTCCCCTGCACACTCACTTGTATAGTTTTCCCATGCAAGCAAGAGACTCAAAACTGAATCCCACCACACTCATGATAAAGGAAAAGTTGTTGCTACCCCCTCCTCTCCCTCTAGTGATTCAACCAAATCCATTTCATCCCGCATGCACTTGAGAGATGAATGCTCTCATGTTATCAGTGAGATCAAGCCTAAAGGCTCCACACAACCTAAGGATAATTCAAAAAATTCAAAGGGAGACAGTGACAACAAAGGGGAAATTTCCTCCCAAAGTGGAAAATATGGTTTTTGAGTTATTTTATTATTCATTGTTGAGAACAATTGATTGCTGAAGTTTTTGGACAACATACTATTTTTGGATATTTTGGACAATATATTTTGGATATGGTTTAAAATATAATTGATATTTAATTTGCAAATTATGAGAATGATGATGGGAGCCACAAGGAGGGATGTGTTGATTAATTGACTAGTTATGTTTATTTTTGTTGAGAAACTAAAGGGAGTCACAAGGGGTCCCACCTAGTAGTTATTATTTATTAAAGACCCTTATTATGCTTATATTAATTCTTCCCCTAAACTAAAAGTTAGTTGAGTTTTAGTTAACTTAACTAAAAGAGGTAGTTGAACTACTTCAACTAATTTTGATTGCTTAAAGTTAAAAATAGAAGGAAAAACAGAGGGAGAATAGAAGGAGAAAGCATACTAAGGTTTTCTCTTGAGTTTTATTGAGATAGTTTAGTTTTCATTCATTCTTTAATTCATTAAAAGTATAATTATCTTTTATGACAGCAGGGTCCTATTGTAGACATCAAGATTCAAGGCTAAATTACATCATTCATACACTTGTTTTTCAGAGGTGTTGATCTATCTTCGATAGTCTGTGTAGACTTGTTTGTTTATAAATTAAATTCCATGACTGATAAAGGATATTGTGCAAATTCGAGTGGGAAATAATCTGTGGCAAGGTGATATATCTTTTAAAGTTCAAGTTTTTTTACTTTCTGTCAGGAGTCCTTTTGTATGGTTTTCATCAGGGACATCTAAGTTTGACTTTGGTCCAAACTCCCTTAGGGAGTTTTGTAAAGAGAACAATTCTTTTGATTTCTTGGAATGAAATAAGCGATTTCTATTCCATCTCATCTGTGTTAATATGTGACTTGGTATTTTTTCTTTTGTCTCCACATTTACTTTTGCATCTGCTATATTCAAAAAATTATATAAAAATGTTGAATATTATAGCAACATTTTATTTATAAAAAAATAATCCTAAGCCCTTGTAACTAATACTTTTGGATTAGGAAACAATTTTTGAGGCTATAAACATAGGGTGATATTCCTATATATATTTCCATAGCCAAGCAAGATTTGAAAATGATTGAGTAAGATTATTTCATATCTTTCCCTTAACAATGTGTATAATGGAGGAGAAGATTCATCCCTATCTTCTACCAAAAGTCCCAATATGACTACTAGTTTTTCATCTTGTAGGTTCACTGAGTCTCTGGAATTGGAGGAAGATTTGGGTTGCAACATCTTGGAGAGATATATTTTGAACTCTTCATTTTTAATCAACTCTAAAAATGGTACTGGAATTTTTATCTTTTGAATTTCATTCTCAAAGATAAAGGAAGAGGGAGTTTTAAAAATCTCCTTAATTTATGGAACAAGGGTCTTAATCATTGTTTGAGGGTTTTGTTCATCTTTTTATTTGCTGCTAGAAACCAAAACCTTAGCATAATTTTATGTTTTGTTGGGATGATCTAATGTACTAGGATTCCCCTCCTTATTTTTTGACCTTAAGTTGTATTTATTTTGGTTTTCATTAGCTTTTCCCCCTTTAATCAATTCATTCAATTGACTGTATATAAGAGACTCCTCATATGCAGACTAAGTTAGATGAGGGGATGGAGAGGTATCACCCACACAATGAATTTTTGGATCTATTTCTTCATCCTCTCCTACTTCATCATCAACCATGTTATTTTGGAGAGGGGTTTGGACTTTTTGGTCATCCCTATTTCTTTGATCTCTTTGAAGGATCCGAGGGGCATTATTTTGTCTCCTGAAATTTCCTCTGTTATCAATATTTTGTGTATTTCTATAATTTTGTTTTCCCTCAAGCTTCATTTTTTCCATTTTAGCATAAAGTGATTTAACCAATTTTGTTAGTTCATCTAATTTAGGATTAACACCAGAAGAATCAGAGGTTGAAGCTTCAGCCCTAATTTTTCTCCTATCTCTATCATATTTTTCCTCGATCTTTTCAGCTGCCAATATATTAGATTCTACCTCCAAGAAATTATCTTGCATATGAGCTAGAGAGGTAGATATCCTTTCTCTCAACAAGCAGAAAAACTTAGGGTTAAAAGCACTGGCATAGGTGATCTTGGAAGAAGTTTTAGTGGGTTTAATTTCTGTGGGGATTTTGTTGTACATTTTATTGAATCTTTTTGAAAAATCTGAAACAGATTCCCCTTCTTTTCTCTTGAGTGACCAAAACTCTATAATATAATATAAGAAATATTTCTTATCTCCCCAATGCCTTAGAAATACATCATATAGAACTTCAATCCCAACAACAGATCTAGGAGTTAAACCCCTAAACCATTTCCTAGCCTCACCATCAAGGCTTTGTACAAAAACTCTCATCCAAACATATTCATTCTCAATATTAAGATTGTCAGCATATCTATAAACGGCTGCAAGGTGTTCCTCTGCATTTATGTCCTATTCCCTTGTAAACTTGGACATGTACTTAAGATACTCTCCAACTGGGAGAGAATTCATAGGCTAAGGCAGTACAAGAGGGGCATACCTAGTGTTAGCGCTCTGTAATTTGCTTAAGGCTGTTGAGGCAATCACAGAGGTAACCTCAAACCGCTTCGAGTCTTAGATCTAGCCCTCCAAGACTCAGAGAGGGATCTCTCTTTTAGATTTAACTTGGTTTGTAATAGGACTGATGTTAGGCTAGCTATAAAATCACTGAAAATATAGAGTTTTCGATTTTGAGATGGTTAGTTTGGGATAGCAAGGAGATCCATTGGGCAAATGGGGTCTGCGATTAAAAAGTGATTCACATCTCAGATTTGGACAAGACTTTTACACAGGGCAAGGTAGAAAAAACATTGGATCGATTTAAGTTTTGATGGCGTCGGTTTGAGGAATAAGTAGGGGAGATAAAAGCCAAGCACAGGAGCAGCTAAGAATTCCTGAACTAAGCTTTAGCAGAAAACATAAATATCATCAAAAGCTCAGAGGCAGAGTATCTACTGATAAATTTTGCTTCTATTACTTTCCTTCTGATAATAAGAACTGAAAACAAACATAATGATCACAGGAAAAACATTAAACAAAGAAAAACATCACCAATATCTCCACACAGGAATCCTATGAAAAACTTGTCCTTTACTGATCAATATTTGAATATACAACAAAATTCCTCTGCTAAAACACAGCCCTCCGCTCCAGCAAATAAAAATAAAAGCTACAGGTCAAGACCTCTCACACAGGTCAAAACCTCTCCTCTTCTGCCCAGTCGGACCCTCTCCTAGTCTTTTACAAGTGTATTAATACAAAAAATCTCTATCTATCCAGGACTCGCGCTCATTACTCTGCTATCTCAAAATAGAAAATAGTTACATACAATATACTGCCACCTGTAGATTTTCTCCAACAGTAAACTAAATGAAAACTAAATTTGGTGACTTGTTTTCTTTGATATATGGCATATTGGAGGAGGTTTAATGATTTGCTGGCAAAAAGACTGAACGTTGGAGGTTTGTTCATTTTTTTGCTGAAGGTTGTTGATGCTGTGCAGGAAAATCTGTGATATGGAGCTGATTTTGTGCCATCTGGAAACACTGATAAGATCCCTGAAAATCTGGGGAAAATGGTATGGAGATATCCCTTTTTGAGAGGTTCGACACATCACTTTGCCAGCGGTTCAGATTTATTTTGTTATCAATTCCCCTAAATTTATGCAAAAGTGCTCTGCCACTTATTCCTTATCGATTTTGCAAACAATATGTATCCCCTGCTTGACTTGCGTTATTTCTATTACCTTAAGAGGATGTACAACTTTTACTTGAATGGTTTCAACCTTTAAGTAGGCTTGTTGTATTATGTAGCATTGAGTTATAGTATCCAATAATCGGAGACWTTTCAGAATAGCATTAACAACAGTGGAGGAATGCCTTGCCAGAGAAATAATGGCTGACTGACAAGGTCCTTCTTTTACAACATCTTGGCMAGCAACAAAAGCATCATCTGCAACTGYAGCTTCTCCTTCTTTAATTCACCTCCAGATTCTTTGATTAAGCCTCCATATCTCGTTCTAGAGTAAGCCTGCATAATTTCATTCTCATCAAATTCCCAAGGAAATAAGCTACTCCAAACACACAAAAAGTCCTTATTTCGTATCCATAAATGATGTGAGAAAAATGCCAACAAATCGACCATAACTGTAATGATCAGGTGAACACTGGATCCTGTTTCAAACACCTAGTCCAGGTTACCAATAATCTATTGTGGAGAAGAMAATTTCATCAGTGGACATTGAGACTCTGGTTTTCTAATCTCTAAGAGCTTAGTCTCTGGTAGAAGATCAMTTTTCTCCTTATGCACTGTACGTGGATAATTTGATATAGAACCCATCCATAATATAATACGATACCTCAACCTATGAACCCCGCAAGCCATTCTGAAKMACACTGCTAATCATTATCGTGTTCATGATCAATCATGTACAAAAAAGCTTGCAGCGACTATCATGTAGCATAAAGGCGTTTGTCATCTTGTTGAGGCATTATGCAGAGGATAAGATCGAGAGGGTTACCATTCTTCTCTCCTGATTCTATCATATGTTTAATGACACTTTCAACATTCCCATTTATCTCTGGTAAAATCTCCTTTGTTCATAAAAGATGGAATATCATACTGGCGAGGACCAACAGCAGGGGAAAACTCGAGGAACACGCAACCTTCCTTTGCAACTGTGACTCCTCTGCGTTGGACACCTTGAATTCGACTTCAAACACCTGGAACAGGGTTTAAAGGCCACGTTTATATATATATTTTTAAACTTTCTGTGGGAAATATCCCACATTCGCGTGGTGAACTGAACATTTAGCGTTTAAATAAACCAACAGTTACATGTTATGTCAATGAAGTGAGCCCGAGGCTTGGGCTTTGGGGTTTGGTGTTGGCGCTGGCTTGTGCACTTGTTGTTGGGTGCATGACACAGTGCTTACCCTTGGTGTTGGGTATTCGAGTGGTTGGCCCTTAGACCACATAACTTTTTGGTGAAAATTTTGTTAATTTCTTTATAAAAATCTGCATAAAGGCAAAGGCCAAGGGGCCATTTTTAATTTTGCTAAATTTACCAAATTTTGGCGAACAAACCAAATCTATCTTTGCCCCACCAGAATTAAACTTTTACCATTTCAAACCAATCCACCATTTTTTCGCTAAAAAATGCACCGAAATTTGCTTTGAAGCTTGCGCACAGGGACTCGTCTTATGCTTGGACAGTGTTGAGCGCTTTTCACCGCCTTCGCCATGTTTCATGAGAGAAAAAATATGCCTAAAAAATATAAATATTATTCAGAACGTTGATCCCCTATTATATAGGGTTCTAACACCTAGCATCCACTATGGCATCCATCCTATTTCTAGAAAGGTTAGCACCTGCCATTGGATTAAAAATTCTAGGAGAACAAGGAGGATATTGAGTCTTGATTATGTGTATCTCGGGAGAAGGAGGAGTATAATATGGAGAAATTTTAGTTTTCACAAGGAGAGGCTAAGTCTTGGAAGAGGATGGTGTAGATTCCAAGGGAACTGATATTTCTTCATCTTTAGTCACAACAATTTTAAGAGAGGGAGGAGATGGTGAACCTAAGGTAGGAAAATCCTCTAAGCTCTCAAGTCTAAACCAGATTACAACATCAGGAGAGGAAAGAACTTCAAAACTTTCTTCTTTCAATTTGGGAGAAAAAGAAGAGTATTCCATAGGGAAATATTCAAGATTTAAATTTTTAGAAATTTCAATAGAGGGTAAAAGAGGAGTACTAGATATATCTACTGGTGTTTTAAAAGTGGAATCAGGAAAATGACTAGTAGTACCTAGAACAACAACTGGAAATCCTTCTTGAGAAGATTTTCCTTTCTTGATGATATTCTCTAGGTCAACTTCAGGAGTAGCTAGAGGTAGATGTGGGGTATACCTTGTGTGTCCATATTTAGGAGCCACAACTGAAATAGTGGATTCGCCAGGTGAAAACTGTAGTCTTCAATATAATGATTACTTATGCACCTTCAGAATCAGTATTTTTTTGTCATTCAATCCCAAGGAAATATTTTCATTCTGTTCCCCAAAAATGATGCCAAGAATGTTAGCACTAAAAGTTACACTTTGACTGCTAAAGTGCAAGCTCAATACCCATCAATAGGTTTATGAGATAAGTCTTAAAATGTGGTGTCAAATGGATAAAACTCAGTTCATAAATGTCAAAACACAGGAAATTTTGGATCAAATGCATCAACAAAAGAGGTCTTTTTTAGATTAGGTCATGGTTATGAGGATTAGTGTGAATAGAAGGAAGACTTGATAAGAAAATGAAGTGAGTCTACCACTAGATTCAGGCTATGCCATTAGACAAATGAATGAAATGCTTCAGATACAATAAATTCTTAAATCCAAGCAAACAAAACTTTGAGAAAGATATAACAATATCACAATCAAACATCCATTGTCATACCAATACAAAATATCATTTGAATCCTTCAATGACAGTACAATTTCAGAGTGAGAGATAAGAGGGAAAAAACATAACTAACTTCCATTAAACAAGATTCCATCAAGTCTGATACATTGAAACCATAGTAGGATTTGTTTTATTAAAATCACCAAAAGGTATTTTACATTAACCATTCAAAGCTCTAAAATTTCTTCTAATGTTGCATTTATATCCATAACAAGGATTGATAGCATACAATGTGAGATTGATCCTCTAACATAGGATTCTTCCACCTAAAAATGAAAATCTTACACATGTACAAATTGGAAAAACAAACTTCTATAAAAAGGGCTAATGTTGGCAACTATCCTAATACCCTAATATTACATAGTGAGGTGTCCTTTAAGAGCATTTCCTTTGTTTCTAGGTATCCTCTAGCTTTAATTGTCCTCCAAATAGTTATTCCATGCTCCACTATCCATCTGGTGACCATCAATCCTCTTGAACCCATCAAAATAGGAGTTTGCAACAAATCTTGTAGCATTGATTGTATCAACTAGTTCACAACGGATTTACAGCGAAGTTTGTAGCTTCTAACCGTGTAGACCAGTTCGCAGTGGATTTCATAGCGACGTTTGTAGCTTCTGACTGTGTAGACCAGTTCGTAGCACCATGCATTGTGAAATGTCCTGCAGTTGTCCAATTTGTCCAGTTTGAGCCAAAAACACCCAAAAACGTTTCCTAGAGTTAAGTAAACTTGTATAAGCCTCATAATATGGTGTATGAGCAAACAATCAGTTATAGGCATTATACTTTCCCCCAAAATATTCAAAATGCAAGGATAACTACTTTCAAAACTAAGATTCTTTGAGCCACTTCACCTCACCTTCTGAGTCTGGTACTCCTTCGAGTTGCATATTGGGCCAACACATTCAAATTCCTTTGGGTTAACTCTTCCTTGAAAGGTTGAAACTTTAGCTTAAGTCTTCTGATCTGAGCTTGTAAAACCTTGTTTTGTCTGTATAGATTCTTGAGCTGCCTATGGAGGGGAAACAATCTCTTTGCTACAAACCTGGCCTCATCAATGGTTTCTTGATAGATATCCATAAGGCCACTCAAATTTTTCCTCCAAGCTAATACTTGTCCCTTCAATTCAGTAATATCCTTTCTGGCTTCTCTAAGTTGTCTAATCAGAATTTTGAAGGTAGGATTTTTAGAGGGAGTGGTTATGTCTATGACTTCAATATTTTTTTCAACAGTCTCAATTTTACCATTATCCTTCCTCTTGACATGAGCTTCTGTTATGACCTCCTTTTCAACAATTTCCTTCTTGGTTGATGACCTAGTGAAGGGCCTCCTAGATTTAATTTCAACTGCATTAGTTGGTGAGGGGAAGAGTAACCTTCTTCCTTTCTTTCCTGTGGCTTGAGCTGATGGAATTTATGCTAATTCTGGAGCTGGTTGGGGTGAAAAATCCCTTTGTGGAGAGTGATGAGCTCCCCATTATTCTTATTGTTCCTTAGGAGCTTCATAACTTTTAGCAATGCGTGTGCCCTTCCTCTTTCTACTTGTTTCTGTGTGAAAAATGCTATCATCTTAAAGAGGGATTTGCACTTTGGATTGTGGAGTAGGAGAAACATTCAATTGCAAATGTGTAGAGGAAATGAATTTCTCCCAATCCATGTTTCTCTTATTCAACTCTTCTATCATAAGCATATTAATCAACCATGAGTGAAAAAAAATTGTGTCCACAACCTTGGAATTGGCTTGGACTCTGTTAGCCATTTTCCCAATACTCCTAAAAAAATAGAAAGGGAGGTTCATGAGGTATTTTCTTGTGAAGTGTAGCAAAAGTATAATGTGGTATTGGTAAATAATATTGAACCTTCCCTCATAGGTGAAATATCTCTCGATCACCCTTAGAATCTTATCAAATCCTTCAACCAAGTGGCTCATAGGCACTCCCTTTGATAGGTTATCCCCCTAACATTCTGGTTTAAGGAACTCTTTAGAGAAGGATGCATTTAGATTCATGGATTTAAACCATATTTCACCAGTGTTTGGTGTCTCGGTAGCTGCTGCAATGGTTACTTCAGATACCTCAATTTCAAGAGTTCCCACCTTAGTTCAAAATTCAAGGAAAAATCTCTAGATACCTCAGGGTGACCCCTCTGCAACTTTTAACAGAAATTCAAACATCCGACTCTTTGAAATACCTTAATGACTAGAGGTTCAGCAAAAAATAGTTGCATGTCATAGGGTTCAGTCCTCACTATGCACCCACCCTTGTGAGCCTTCTTATGTTGTGGTGTTTCCATTTTTTTATTTAGGAAGAAAACTAAGACAACAATCTGAGTGATGCAAGAGGAAAAATAGAAGGACAGAGGTCTTAGGGTTTGAAGGGATAATCTTTTTCAGAGTTGGATTCCGTCTAGGGTTTTAATGTTCTTCAACCAATTTGACCCCTAGGCTTATGAAAGAGAAGATGATAGATAGGAAATTGAATAATACCATACAAGAACAACGGAGATACAAGGAGGAAGCTTGTTGTAAACAATTGTGTTTGATTCCTCACCCCTACTTCTACAACATCATCACAACTTTATCAACAAATCTCTTTTCAATTTTCAACATAGATAGACTTATACTTGAAATTAAAATGGAAATATTAACAGTAACTAGATGGTACAGGTTGCAAGGTAAGTGGATGACAGTGTTGATTTGATGTATAGGGTTTGCAACGGGTTTGCAGTGCCAAAACAAGGTATTCACAACAGAATTCGTAGAGCAGACAACAAAATCCAAAAAAGAGATAGGCACGGTGGCTTGACAACAAGGTTTGGTCAATTTTTATATCAAGGAAGTTGAGAGCTTTGCACTTGAATGAGAATTGAGATAACAAAGGTTAAAAGGGATAGTGGGTATCATGGAATAACCAATTCGTAGTGCCTAGGAGAGTAAATATAAGCACAGCCTTTTACTACTCTTCAACAAGGCTTAAAAATCTCATGGAGTACATGGAGGTTGAGAATTAAAAGTTGATATGCTTGAGCTTGAAAGAAACCCCCTGCAACAAGTCTAACCTTCAATTCACCTTTGCTAGCTAGTTTACATCATATTCCATAGCACATGTCTGAAAAAAATAGTTTCTGCAGCGCCGAGCTAGGAAAAATTCAAAATCTTGAGAAAGCAGTTAGAAAGCCTTAAATGATGAAATCCTAGATAATTTCCTTTAAAACATGAATGTTGAAAACAAGGAGATCATATGACACAAGCCTCATAAGTGAAATTATGGTGATGAGAGAAAGTGTACTTGATATGCTCTTCGAAATGTCCTGATGAGATGGTAGCGTACAAAAAATACCTTGATTTGAACTTCTAACAGGTAGAGGGACAAAGTGGAGGGGTTTATGCGCATAGTGGAAGTGGTGACATGTTAGGGTAGTGGTGGATGCATAAGGACGATGGCTTGTCTAACCATGTCATAAGATGAAGACATAAACCAATGGTTTGAGCCAACATCAACCTTAACTTTATTTGTGCTAAGACCTAAGAAGACTATAAGGAGGAGGTCAAAAGTAAAACTTAAACCAAACTAAGGATAAAAAACAAAAACCTAAGGATGAATTGACCCAAAATAAATTCATGTGACCCAAAACAACTTCATGTGATAACAAATTGTTGGATCATGTTGTCATTGATGCCAATGGTTTGATTGATTGATGCCATTGATTGATGTCAATTGATTGATTGATGTCAAAGGATTGATTGATTAATTATTGATGTAATATAATATGTATTGTCCTTGATGAGAATGCATAGATGAAGATGGATCAATGAGTTGTCATTGATACATGA
>JZKD02S0182487.1:133638-154664 GCA_000966675.3 Picea glauca | reverse complement strand
TAAATGTTGAATGCTAATTGATGAGTTTTTGTGCAAGAGGGAAGTTTTGGGAAAAAGAGCCCCACACTCATTTACCCCCCCTCTAAGTGTGGTAGGTGTGTCCAACACAAATAGCATGTTAGAATTATTTTATAAGAGTGTCAACATTAAAGAATCTCATCTCTTATAGGAAGTAAGGACATAACCCAATGATGTATTTTAGAATTATTAACTTATCCTCTTCCTTGATTCCTGTTGATGGGTCCTAAATCCCTTTAACTGAACAGTAGGAACCAAACCCGCCACCGAGGCCCAATTAGACTTTGTAGTGTTTAATGATGGAATGGTTCTCTAGATCTTGCAATCTGGTCGAAATAATTGATGGGATTTATGTTTTCTTGTGAAGGTTTCTCTCCTTCAGTTCGAACGTTCTATTTTTTGTGTTTTTCTCTTAGGCAAGACTGATATAAGATAAAGTCAGTATAAACCAACTAGGTAACAAAGTGGGAACAAACTAAACTATTGGAGAAGAGGCTAAGCTAGGGATAACCCATTACTCGAGCATGCAAGCAATGATCTTCTACCACAGGCCTAGTACGAATACATTAACTGTGTGAGTAATCCAATTACTGACTGAGATACAAATTATCAAAAGAAAACATGCATGTGATAAACAATGGTAAGCAAAATAATCCACTCAACTCTAATCATCAATAACATAATAACACAAAGATTTATTTTCATCATTAAAGAAGGAACTCTAAAACATTGCATCAGATAACTTATCAATAGATTTAATTGCTCTTACTCGTTACAACATCCATTCATGAGACGATATAGGAAATAGTTCTTCTCCACATCCAATAATACACGTGTTTGATAAAAACATAAACTTGTCTCTGGTCTAGAAGGACTTCTCAATTAAAGGTAGCTCCAAAATAATTCGTAACAAAACAAAAAATGAGAGTTTCTTGCAACAACCATCGACCCTTAGCTAATTGGTCAATGCTCCTATTTATAACATAAAATTAATTAAAAATAACAGCTAAAGTGTAGATAAGTAAAACATAATTCGCCATGTGGAGTTCTCTCCTATCATTTTTTCTAAGAGTCATCTCAAGATATCACTTAAAAGGGTGACTCTTCTTGTACTCCGACCATTGGATGAACAACTCCTCTCAGGTGTTGGCGTATGGGAATCTATGTTGTTAAATTGGGGCCACGCAAATTTCTCTTATCTCTATCGCATGTGCTCGATACTTGAATAGACTGGCACTAAACTATTGCAGCATAGCCCAAGCTTTGATCTGGTGTTCAATAAACTGTCACACCTGACCTGGAGTTGTGTCTGTTACATTTGCTATTTCTTTAGCCCATGACGAATCTTGCTTGGTGTGTGATTTGACTATGTCATGCAAGTCAATGAATTCATCTGGTGTGCCGAACTCAAGGAGTCCAATGTCTTTCATCACCCGATTGAACTTGATCCATTTTTTCTCGCACCTGGCCCATTTGTCTTGGATTTATCAGTGGGTTTCTCGAGCCATTTTTTCCTGATACTTGACCGATTTCCTTAAGTTATCAAGACTTCTTTCATTCAACACTTGGATGTTGTGTTATTCTTTATCTCGACCCTGTTGGAATGCACCAATGTATTCGACTCTCTCTACGGCTTTATACGCTTTCTCGTACCACCGCTCCATATATTTTCACATCGCAAGTGCCATGAGGGTGTCCTCCTAGATCTTGGCTATCCTTGCAGTGAATAGGTATTGTTCATCTGTGAACTTGCTATAGGCTTCCTTGAATTCATTTCTTAGATACACCATAGCCTATGTGGTGTCCTGGTAATACTTCGCTAAGTGGCGCAGATGTACTAGTTTCATCAGGGCGACGACCAACTCCTTTTCATCTCTTTTAGCTCTGTCTAGGGTGGCATATGTGATTTCCATCCCTGTGATGATGAGTTCGGATGTCTTAGCATGCTCTATGTTGAGCAGATGTTCCTTTGCAGTGATGAGGATGGAGCTATCTAAAGTGATCCTCCTCTTCTTGGTGGTCCTCTAGACGATAGCCTTCCTTTTCCTATCATAATCTATGGCATGTATGTTGGCTACTTCGTCCACAGGTTTGGGGATTTGTTGATATCCCCAGGTGAGTGTATTTCCCAGAATTCCAGTGGTATATACTTGTTCAAGATTGGGTTATTAAACTTCCTCATTGTGTTTCGAAGGTCCGACTTCTTTATGTTGCTCATCGGGGGTTTGAGTATCAATTGAAATAGAGGTGTTGGGGATAGACTTGGTACTTGTTCATCGACCGTTGAGATGTTGATTTATTTCCACGAAGTTCCTTCCTTTGGCTCGTCCAACCCTAACTCATCCTTCGGACTGTCTACTTGGGTCTCTAGTGCATTGAGAAGCTTAGCATTTAGGACACTCTTGGCTTCCTTTTATTTCTATGGGACCTCCTGGATTTAGACATCGAGAAGAGGAGAAGATGTCTTTACAGGTCCCTTTTCTTATTTGATATGCATAGGGGTCCCAAGAGATACCTTTGGGATTTCATCATCATCATATATCTTTATCAACTCACTTAAGGGGTTTGACGCACCGGTCTTCTATGATTCTTTGACAGTCCCTAGTTGAGTTGATATGTCTGTCGGTGATCCGGTCGGTGGTGATGCAAATTTAGGGTCATGTAACCCCATAATTTCATGAAGGTCTATGAATTTAGGGCCGTTTGGTCCCATCTGGATTTCATCCGGGTTGTTGACAGGGATCCTTGGCATATTTAAAATGTCTGGGTCATTTTTCAGTTGATCAATTATTCATTGATCATGTTCAAACATAAGTAACCCCCTCTCCCGTGCGTGCCGAGATTCGGGAGAATTTCTCTCTTGCACTGGGGTTACCTGGGGAATCTCCGCTACTTCTATAACTACCTGGGGGGATTCTGCTACTTCAGCCATTATCATTTCTTCTCTGGCCCTAAGGGCTCCTTGAGCTAATTGTTCTATGATTGTTTCATGTTCATCCAGGCTCATGGCTTTGAACTTGGTCATTCTGTGGTCGACCATCCTTGCCACCACTTCATCCCAATCCTAAGCATTTTCTGTGAAGACCCCATCTTCAAACTTGTCATGGGAGTATGGCCAGAAGGATGAAACTTGAGATGCATGATTCAAGACTATACCCTTTGAGTCATGTTTGAAGAAATGATCGGTCTCGAATCAGAACTTCAATTGGCTCAGTCCTTCCTTCTTGGCTTGAGAAGTGTCTTTTACTAGGTAGAAACCTATATGGAATCCATAGGGTATAAATTCCTGCTACTTATATTAAACCTTGATATAGTTATCGCGCTCATCCAGATACCGGTTCCCGACCTTAGATATTACCTTTTTGGCCACAACCTATAGTCTCAAACATTATTTCTTGAAAAGAATAAAATGAATGCATCCGATGAATTCATCGTAGATGAGGGAGTAGGATTTTTTGTACATGTTCTCCCACAAGATGCTGAAATATACATGGATCGGGAGTTTTGAGACATGCCAACTCAAGTTCATTCCGGAAAATACATTTCTAGCGCAGATGACATATAATAAATAAGAATCCATGTAGAAGGATGGAGTCTCTCCTTCCTTCGACGTATGATCCTTTTGAATGCAAATGCTCAGTTGTTTTGAAATGATGGCACTCCAGTTAAAATCTCTCCCAGAAATGGCTACAGTGTAAGCTAGATGCATCCAAGCTTCTGAAAAGATGGAGCAATATTTCTCCCTATACAACCGGCAGATGAGGGCCATTAGATAGACATACGACTCCCTTAAGTTGGTCGTCTGGTATCATCCAGAGGTCCAATTGGTATAGTTTTTATCCTCTCTCCACCATGAATCCATCACCCGACCAGTGTCGTGGTGCTCATAAAAGTTGACGACAAAATCAGTGTTCAGTCGCTCTTCTGGGTCTCTAAGCTTGTAATAATTTTGCACCTCAACCGGAAGGAAGACCCCGACACGCTCGCCATTGTTGTCATTGATCAGACACTTTTGTGTGTCTGTGTGGCCAATGAGTCATTCCACTAGTTCTATACAGGGGAACATCAAGGTTTTTCTCACTACCATGTGTAGGTACAACCATCAGATATTTGGAAAAACTTCATCGTTGAGCTTTCTTATGCCAGGGTCGTTGTGCGAGATATATTCTGGGAATTCTTCCCGACCATTTTTCTTAAAGAGTTCCCCCCAGTGTGGGAGTACCACCTTTCCCCTTTGTTTTCATCTGTATCTCCCAAGACCATAGGTTGAGTAAAAATCTTCTTGATGGACGTTCTGATGACTGGTTCCAAACTTGGAGCAAATTCTAATTGTTTTATTGGCCCTGGGGACGAGCCTTCTCCCACCTCTGGTTCCTTTATCTTAGGCGCTCTCGACGATTGCCTAGTGTTTGGATTTCTTGGAGGCATTGTTCCCTCAAATCAAAATAAAATCCTTTAGGGGCTGTGCACATAGTGATATTGTATATATGAAGTGAAAACAAAGAAATCCAGACTAGTACATACCTGTAATGCTTGCTAGACTTTGTAGTTTGATACTCACGGGGGGGCTTGGAAGCTTTTGAATTTCTCATATTGCTCCTCTGGATGCTCAGAAACTCCTTTGTGCACAAGATGATCTTGTATACAATGGCTTAAGAGGATTTAATAGGGAATAACTTACTGGTCGTATCAACCAATTAATTCGGGTGATGAGTGAAATTCAAGAAAATCTACCACCAAATATCTGCAATTTAATTCGTCATGGGTTGATGGCGGAGGCACGGAGGGTTATGTGTTCTATCGGTAAATTCAAACGATCCTTTTGATTCATGCATGAATTAGAAACTAATGTGATATTTGGAATTAATTATTCCCTTAAATGCTCTGGATCGCAACGTATCTAGTGCTAAAACGTCCCATCGTGTCGCTTTCTTAGTGGGTGGATCAGGGGTCAGCAATGTGTTATGGGTGTTTTTGATGATGTTCTTCTATGAAAAACCTCCAATGTCGATCAATTTCATATTACGGTGATGACGTGGGGAAACTGGCTTGGGACACATGGAAATGAACACCAACGACTTAACTCATGAGCATTAGTCAAAGTCAGGACTTTCTTCTATTTGTGTGTTCTTAAACTATGCCTGGGATAGCCGATGCCAAAAAGGTATCGGGGATCGTCGATCGGGGGTAAACCTATCACGTATTTTCCTTTGGGTTAGATTCTTCAAAACTCCCGATGACGAAATGTTTCGGGAGTCGGGGATTGGAGAAAAACATTTAGCATGGTCCAAACGTTCATCGTGGTTTGGTCTTCTCTGTTTCGCTAAGTGCGTCGGGTATCTGTTATCAGCGATATCATTTCTTTCTTCATTAAAATTTACTCTTTTCACCGATATCAAGGATCGGTTGTCGGCGATATCATTGTGTGATGATTTTCATGAAATAAAACTTCCTTTTGCTGATGCTGATGAAGATCGACGCTCAGCGACTGTGGTTTTTCAAGTGATTTTCCTTCATCTTTTAAACCCTTCCAATGCCAAATTTGGGCACATCGGGTGAAATGTCTTGGTTGTTGATTATTTATTTAAAAGTTAGGGATTTTAAGTCATTAGTTTTCATAGATTCAAGCAAACTTTGAAAGGCTTAATGAGAGTCAAGATTATAAGCAAAGGCAACATTTTTCACAATGAAGTCGAATTAGACAGTGCAAAAGATCAAGTGGTACCCAAAATAGTAAAATTTGACATAATCCTTTTATGGTGTGTTGGGTGCTCAACAAATGGCGACTTACTAGGTGAAATCAAAATCTATGTTCCTCCTTCAGGCTCAGCTAATGCAAAAAATGGTGGAGAACTTAACTGGTTTTAAATCAGAGCCTCTTTTACCTTTGCATTTGAAATTATCCAGTTGATGCCTCTAGGTATGCCTATGGGGTTTTCAACCTTCATTCCTCTTTCTTTTCCTGTAACCCTGACTCATGCCCTCTTTTGAAAAGAGTCTAGTAGAGCATTCACTGACACTATGCCCTTTAGTTACCTTCCTTTGATTTCTACGGTGTTGCTCCACTGCCAGCGAGCATCCATAGCCCCGACAGAGTCACCCTGACATCATAGACCTTGCTCCATTTCCAGCGAGCGTCCATAGCTCCAATGGAGATATTTTCATACCCTCTCCTACTGTGCACTCATTTGATATAGTTCAATTTTACTATGGCTTAATGCCCTAAGTGAGCGGGAGAGGAGGACGTCTTTTATTTGAAAAAGTACGAGGCGATTAAGGTGAAACTCACTAGTTCTATCTCTGAGGTGTATGTAGTCCTTTATAGCTTTCCTTCTTTCCCTTAAGGTCTTACCAAACCACTAAGAAAACACTTCTGCATTTCCCCAAAGTTTTTCATTTACGTAGGATAGATAGAAAATCCCTTGAAACAACCATAGGTTCTTCAACGTTTCTTGTGTTTTGTTGGCCCTTGACCATGTTTTGGGAGATTCTTGGTCATGTTGACATATTTAGGGACTTCGACAGCCTGTCAAATATGGAGCGCAAGATGAAGCAGAGATCATTGGATCTCAGCCCCTTTTTGGGTCCTTTTTGGGATTTGGGAATATGTAACGTGAATGGGATGTCTGCCCATGGGTTTACCCATGTTTAGGCCTAATTTGTATGTATAAATAGAAGGATAGGAAATGTAAGAAGTAGTTGAATAGTGCACAAGTGTTGTGCAAGTTGGCTAAGTGCTAAGAGTGGGATTTGTGTGATCAAGAAGTGTAAGGCTCCATGCATACTATGTGAGACTTGCAAAGCCAAGTGTAAGTCATTTTAAGATACTGTGGAGAGATTTGTGTTGTAACACAAGGAAGAAGGATCTAGCAAGTTGCACATATCTTTTGTCCTATGTGGAGTGAGGTTTTGAGGCTCTGTGCATGTAACCCATTGAAGAAGCTAAAAAAGAAGAAGAGTTGGTGGACGTAGCCCTAGGGTGGGGGTGAACCACATAAATATTGTGTTATTCTGCTCTATGTGATGTTCTAATGTGTTTATGTGTTATGTGCTAAGTGATTTGATATAGATATATAGATCTATTTATGCTTTGTGCTTATGATGAATCTGGATGCTAGATATGAAATCTTTGAACTTTGTTAGTGCTTGAATCTGCTAGATCTGATCTAATTCCTTTGCTAAGTTCTTATATACATTAGATCAGGGTGAATGTTGCGATGCTCTATTTTCTCTACGGAGTAGATATTAGCTAGATAATGATGAACTAACGGTGCTAAGTGCTCTATTAAGTGTTATAATCACATATTTGTATCCCAACTAAGGTTGCAAACACCCGAGTAATGCAACCACCCCTTCCTCTACCTCGGGTGAGACTTCATCTGCTTCGCAAGTGTTGCTGAAAAGGCTGGTAGTTAGGGTTTTTTTGGTGCATTGTTGTATAATTGAACCCTAGGTCTTCCCCTGTGCCAACAAAGGGTTTCGTTGTCGAGACCTGAAAATGTGATTGCTAGAAACCAAGGAAGAAGAAGCTTTGTGCAAAGATCTGATCTGAAATTGTGCAAGCTCTGTGCTAAGGAAAAGAAGTTTGATCTGAATAAAAGAGATAAGATCCGGAAGCTTTGTGCCCTAAGAAAGGTAAAAGTGAGAATTTTTTATTAAAAGAGGTAAGATCTGAAATCTTTGTTCTCTGATAAAGGTAAGAATAGTGAAAAATTTCTAGATCTGAAAGCTTTGTGCTTTGTAGAAGTAAGATTAGTGGAAATTTTTGTTTCAATAGTATGAATCTAGGTATGTTTGATAGATTATGTGCTAGCTTGAAAACTAGGGTATTAATAGATGAAAGAATATTTGATATGAGTAGATCTGGTAAGAATAGTGAAAAATATGTTATACCTATGCATAGAAAGGATATTTGGACTAATAAGTGTATGCAGGATCCTAGATTTTTTTTTTTGTAGGTTAGCTACCATGATCCTAGTGTGTAGTACAAGAAAGGTTCGGGATCATTTAAAAGAAATACATGATTAACCCTCTATTACATTTGCAGAAAACCCGAACATCTTGCTAAGGAATTCCCTGGGAGAAGACCTAGTTGTCTTTGTTGTAAATCTATGGACCATGAAGTTTTGGATTGCCCTAGAATGATTACTAAGGTTGAAAAAATGAATATGAATCAAGAAAACCCTAAGGCAGATCCAGAAACTAAGATTATGAAAGAATCCCCGAAAGAATAAGAGAGAGTATTGCTACAGATAAGAGAAACCATGAATGACTACCTACATGTCAACTTATCAGAGATATTCAAAGAAAAAGAATGCCTTGAAGTAAGAATAGGAGACTTTGACGTTGACTGTGTTCTAGATGAGGAAACACAGGTGAATATTATGACAGAAAGAACTTGGGAAATTTTAGGAAAGCCTGCTATGATTCTCTCATTGGGAGGAATATGATTATTCAGAGGAAAATTGATAACCCTTTGTGGGAGACTTACCAAGCTACCTATGAATGTCAATAGAGCTTCGACAAAGGAATATTTTGAGATTCTTAAATTCAATAAGAACAACACCCCATTTAACATGCTACTAGAAAAACCTTGGATTGAAAGAGATCATGCCAGAAGGAAAGAATAAGAAGAATTTTTAGAACATAAGAAGCAAGAGTTAAAAGAATTCATGACTAGAAGGATCACACACTTGATTGAACAACAAAAGAACATACCAAATCCATTTAACAACAGAAACTTGGATGTTGAAGTTGCAAGAACACTAGAAGAATCACTGAAGATTGAAGTACCTATTCCAGATGAAGAAGAAGGGTTACCCTTGAATCTTAAGAAATAATCTCAACAGCACGAAGTAACTATGCCAAAAGAAGCTAAGGATCAAAATGGAAAAATGCACACTGAGATGAAGATCATTGGGAAGAAGGCTAGAAAGATAAGTAAGAAGCAAGCTAAGATCAACAAGTTGCAGAAGTTCCTAGAGGAAACCTCACAAAAGAAAAATTTGCAAAATTGGAGCTTCGTCGAGATATCAGAACAACGACACATGGCACTTTGCCATGGCGAAGAAATATAGTCATTGGGGACATTATAACTATTAGACCAATGCCCCGAATGGATAGAAAGACATTTATGGATAGACATCTCACCATCTGACCGTTGGGACCATGCCATAACGGACATAACAGAGTTAATGAAGCCTTCATACCCATTGCAAGCTACCCGTTGTCGAGTTACCTATTTATCCCATCGCACCATGCATCGAGAACATTTTTTCAAATTGAGAATTTGAGCCCACAGACTAAGTCGATTTTATACAATGATCATCATTCTCTTTCTCTCTATCTCATTACTGTGTCTGATTTACCCCCAGAACTCGAGATTGTTAACCCCAAGTGTGTATGTCAGATGAGTTGAGCGCTACAGAGAAAATTTTTGAGGAAGTTTTGATCGACCTCATGACTGAAAGATTCATGTCGATGTCCACAAGAATATAAGCATCATCCATGAGAGGACTTCCATCCTCTCCATCCACTACTTGCGGAGCCAAACCATCCTGACCATCCGATGAAAAGAGAACCAAGCACAGGGATGATCTAGTGAATGATAAATTGATCCCGACCATATTACCCACCTATCTACCGCCTATGAGAGGTGGAATAAATCGAGAAAGCGTGCCCAAATATTTCGAATACACTTTGGTCACTACGTACCTCCCAAAGGGATAATACACAGTTCAAGTAGAGCAAGATAAGATTGCGGCGTTGAAGTTTAGCGACTTCAACCTCGGAGATCGCAAAGTTTACAACATGCTCGCCCCACATAAGTACTTGACCCAGACTAAGGGGAATAATTCAAATATAATCCCCCAGTCATGGACCCATAACCTCACTGTTGGCACAGGGGAAGACTAAGGGTTCAATGCTACAACAATGCACCAACAAAACCCTAACTACCGACCCTTTCGACAACACCTGTGAAGAATATTAAGTCTCACCCGAGGTAGAGGTAGGGGTGGTTGCATGACTCAAATGTCTGCAACCTTAGTTGGGACACAAATTTTTGATTCTAACTCTTAACAGAGCACTTAGCAGTTAATCTTCATCAATATTCAGTTCTTAGTAACAACGCAAACGTACCCTAATTACAAAGTATCGCAGTATGCAACCAGATCCATCATCTAATAACACTTAACATAAAAGGATCACATTAGATCTAGCAGATTCAAGCACTAAGCACATCCATATAGGTCAGATCTAGCATTCATACACATGATTAGGCACAAAGCAACATCAGATCTATCTAACATTCATCACATAGAAACAAATCGATACATCGCACAAAGCAGAGAAACACAACATGTACGTGGTTCACCCCCACCCTGGGGATACGTCCACCAACTCTTCTTCTTTATTAGTGTCTTCAATCGATTACAACACACAGTCACCAAAAACCCTTCTGTGCACAGGACATAAGATCTGTGCAGCTCACTAGATCCTTCTTCCTTGCGTTGTAGCACAAAGCCTTCTCTAATCTCTATAATAACTTGCACTTAGCTCTGTAACCCTTCTATAGTCATGCACAAAGCACTACTAGCACTTAGCTTACATCACATAGATAGGATACGATCCCCTTACTTACTTTTCCTAGACATCTATTTATACATACAAAAGTGGGCCTAAGCATGGGTGAACCCATGGGTCGATATCCCTTTCACATTACATTGTCCCAAAACCCAAAAAGGGGCCCGAAAGTGGGCCAATATCCCATGATCTCTACTTCGTTTGGCGCTCCATATTTGACAGGCTGTCGAAGTCCCAAAAATGGTCAAATATGATCAAGTGTTCCTCAAAACTTGGTCAAGGGCCAACAGGCCCCCAACACTCACCTATGACTCATCCTGAGTCACTCTGGTCTGAGAAATTCCACTTCAAATGCCTCGATCTTGGCTCGAGCTTCTTCGATCTGCTGCAGTGCTACTTCTTCTTTCTTAGTGAACTCCTAAATAAGTGCATCATTGACTAGTCCTTCGAGGCATTGTTCTACTGTACTCACAACCTGTTCAAGCTCTACTCCTTGGCTTTCAAGTTCAGTGAATAATTGGCGTGCCTTTTCTTGCATTGGTTGAATTCATTGAGAGATTTCCATTACTTTACTCTGGAGTCTGCGTACTTGTTGTTGGGTCATTCATTTCTCTGGAAAAATCTTCATTCTCTCAACTGGTGACAAGGCCTTTAGCTATGCTTGTAATGTGTCTGTCTTCTGCTGTGCATGTTGGAGCTGCAACTCTAATGCCTATAATTCTGGATTTTTCATGAGGCTTTCATACATCTAGGCACTTCTAGATCTCAGCTACTTGTATTCCAAGGAAAAGACTTTTAGTAGGTCAATTGTGCTTCAGGCAGTGGCCTCTCTTAGATCTCTTATTTCTTGAGGTGTCTCAAGCACAGTGTGAAGTTCCAGGTCTGCGATGTGCTACTGAAGTTCTTGGATCACTCCTTCCAGTTTTGCCACCTATTGTGGAACTCATTCTTCTATCTAGACTTCGATGATTTTCACAGAGTGAAGTGCTCTGTGAACCCGTTCCTATACTTTGAGTTTCTCTGTGAGCAACTGTTCCCTATCTTGTTGTAGGACTACTTTCTCTTCCTCCCATTTTTCTTGAAGAGCTAGTTTTTCTTGTTCTACATTACTGCATTGTTCTAGCATATCTTTCTGTGCCTGTGCCAAAGATTGGGTATCTTGCACTGTCCCTTCCTGAGCTCGTCGAAGGTGATATTCAACTTTATTGGTGATTTGGTGCAGTTGGGATAGCACATCTCTTGGTTCTTCTGTTCCACTTGTCGAGGGTGCAATAGAAACTGTGTGGCTGGATTGTAGTACCTGCTGCACTTCTCGTAGTTCTCCCTTGATTCAGATGAATACCTCCTCTTATTTATCTTCTTGGTTTTTTGCAATCTCCAATGAAGCATCATTCAAGTCATCTGAGGTGAGGGTAGTCTTAAACATAGCCCTGGTGGCTCTGGATTTCTTTCGGGATGAAGGCTTGGGCGGGGTAACCTTCCTTTTCTTAGTTGGATCCTCTTCATCTCTAGGTGGAGTAACTTCACCTTGTTTTGCTCGAATTTTGTGCCACCTATTTCTCCACCATCATCTCCCTGCTCAGGTGAGGTCGAAGATGTCTCCACCGATGTGCTATGGACATCATGCACTTCATCATTTTTCTTCGTTTTACTTGGTTCAAGTGTGTCCGACATAGTTTCAGGGCTATCCACATCAGACACCTCTATGGGGTTTGTTGGAACAAGGAGGTCTACCAACCATTCCTTGGTAATCTCCTCCAAGTCATCTTATGTCAATTTGTAATATGACTAGAGCTGTTGTTTATGCTCATCAGCATGCGTTGTAATGTAGGTGAAGTGGCGGTCTGCGCTGAACTTCATCAAGGGTCTAAACCTGTAAAGTGTGTTCAGGGTGATGCACGGTGTAGACTGGATTGAGATCTTCAACTGGTTATAGTAGGCATGGAATATGGCATTGCATTGCCAATGTTGGCAATAGAACCATTTGTTGGCACAGGGGTAGACCCAGGGTTCAATGATACAACAATGCACCAACAAAACCCTAACTACCAACCCTTTCAGCAACACCTGTGAAGCAGATGAAGTCTCACCCAAGGTAGAGGCATGGGTGGTTGTAGGACTCAGATGTCTGCAATATTAACTGGGACACATATTTGTGATTCTAACTATTAACAGGGCACTTAGTAGTTAATCTTCATCAATATTCAGTTCTTAGTAACAACGCAGACTTACCCTAATTACAGAGTATCACAATATGCAACCAGATCCATCATTTAATAACACTTAACATAAAAGGTTCGCATTAGATCTAGCAAATTCAAGAACTAAGCATATCCATATAGGTCATATCTAGCATTCATCCACATGATTAGGCACAAAGAAACATCAAATCTATCTAACATTCATCACATAGAAACACATCGATACATCACACAAAGCAGAGAAACACAACATGTACGTGGTTCATCCCCACCCTGGGGCTACGTCCACCAACTCTTCTTCTTTATTAGTGTCTTCAATTTATTACAGCACACATTCACCAAAAACCCTTATGCACACATGACAAAAGATCTGCGCAGCTCGCTAGATCCTTCTTCCTTGCGTTGTAGCACAAAGCCTTCTCTAATCTCTATAATAACTTACACTTAGCTCTGTAACCCTTTTATAGTCATGCACAGAGCACTACTAGAACTTATCTTACATCACATAGATAGGCTACCATCCCCTTACTTACTTCACCTAGACATCTATTTATACATACAAAAGTGGGCATAAGCGTGGGTGAACCCATGAGCTAACATCCATTTCCCATTACATTGTCCCAAAACCCAAAAAGGGGCCTGAAAGTGCGCCAAGATCCCATGATCTTTGCTTTGTCTAGCGCTCCATCTTCAAAAGGCTGTCGAAGTCCCAAAAATAGTCAAATATGACCAAGTGTTCCTCAAAACTTGGTCAAGGGCCAACACTCGCGTAATCAACCCTACTCAATGTCATGAAGATTCCTCAATTCGAGCGACACGAGGAGGTGAATGCATGTGTCAAACTACTGCTGTCATGTTACCATGGAGGTTATTTGTGGTTAAACCACCATATAATAGTTGATCCGACAGTGATCAATTAGATCACAGGGTTAATTATGCAAGGACCGAATCCACAAGATTTTTATCCAGGAAAAGCCATGGATCGCGCTATAGCACAGTGGATCAAGAAAAATTATAGTGATGTTGAGAAGGGAATGCAAGGCTACAAGGTAGCCTCTATCTAGAGTGGCGCAGTACGCCTCACCTTCTAGTTGATCACAAGGAAGTTATTATGAAAAAACTGACCTACCCAAGTCACCGGTTTTGTAGTCGACCTCGCAAGGAAGTGCACAGAAGCACTTCAAATGAACTGGGTGAAGTACCTGGTGAACCAATTAGACCTCGACTATAGAGAAGCCTAGGATCAAGGGTAGGAATTTCATTTCAGCTGGCTATTGATCCCAATTTATTTTATTTCTTGGGAGATGCCGAAAGGTGCGACCTTCCCGGACATCGAGCCTTTCGAACCATTGGCCGTGAACTTCAGTACACTATGGTACTCAAGCGATATGAATAAACAGTGGAAGTCCAATGTTGTTTTTCATACCTATTACAACCAGTTGAAGACAACCATCTAGTCCAAGCCTCACATCACTCTGAACACTCTACACTGGTTCATGCCCTTGATGAATTTCAACGCAGACCGACATTTTATTTACATCATAGTGTGTGCTGACGAACACAAGCAATAGCTCCAATCCTACTATAAGATAACGGAGGAAAAACTTGGAGGAGATCACTAAGGACTGGTCGATGGACCTCCTCATATTAGCAGACCCTACGGAGATATCTGACATTGACAGCCCATAAACTGCGTAGGATACACCCGGACCTAGAAGGACAAGGAAAAATGAAGAGGTTCAGGCTTTAGACAGTGCATCCGTGAAGACTTCTTCCATCTCACCAGAGAAAAGAGGTGATGGTGAAGAGTTGAATGAAAAAGAGGTCGAACAGTAGCAGGGTGACGAGACTGATCCCCTGAAGAAGAGGAAATGTTCACTTCCAAAATCTTCCTCCTGGAAGAAAGCAAAGGCCACCATGACCAAGATGCAGACCGTCCTCACCTCTGATGACTTTGAATTCCTCATAGAAACCCTACAAGATTCTTTACTAGAAATATCATAGAAACAAGAAGCAAAGCAAGAGGATATATATGATCGAATCAAGCCTGAACTCCGAGGGGTACAAAAGGCCCTACAGTCTAGCCACATAGTCCCCACTGCGCCAAGAGAGCTAGAATTGGGAGATGAGCCAGCTCAACTCCACCGCTTAGCTGATACAGTCAAAGCTCTCCTTCAACGAGCATAGGAGGAAACAATGCAAGCTACCCAGGATTTGACACAAGTACAAGGGGTACTAGTAGAGCAACGTAGTGTTGCAGAATAGGAAAATATTTCTCTCCAAGCAAATTTTGACGCAAAAAAAGCACAACTAAAACAAGAAAAGGAATATTTGCTCACGAAGAAACTCAAGGCTAAAGAGCAAGTTCCATAGCAAGTAGCGCAACTTGAATAAGTGATCCAGCAGCTACAAAAATGCATAACAGATTTGGAGCTATGCACAGTACCCAAGACCCCTCAAGATGTAAGAGACCAAAGGGAAGCAACCGCCAGGAGAACAGTTGAAAGGCTCAAGGATCTTACCTTGGAATGTAAGAAGCTCACTGATTTCAGTGCCCTAACATATGAATGACTCACTAAGAGTCCAAAATTAAGAGCATTGGAGTCGCAGCTCTAAGAGGCAAAGTATCAAGCGGAAAAGATACAGGCACAACTGAAGTCCCTGTTAGTTGTGGAAAGAATGAAGTGATCACAAGAGAAATGCATTCCACAACAACAAATCCATACTATCATGAGCAAATTTATGGATATAATTGAGAAACTCCAACCTGTACAAGACACGGCCTATCAATTTTTTATAGAGGTAGAAGGCCAAGGAGCAGAGCTAGAGAAGGTTGTCAATACAACAAAATAACATCTAGAGGGACCTATTAATGATGCAGTCATCCATGATTTTTCTGAAGAGGTCATAGCACAACAATAAGTCGAAGCATCTCGAGCCAAGCTTGAGGCATTAGAAGAAGAAATAGTCAGACCAGAGTGACTCAGGACGAGTCACAGGTGAGTGTTGGGGGCCTGTTGGCCCTTGACCAAGTTTTGGGAGATTCTTGGTCATGTTGACTTATTTTGGGACTTCGACAACCTATCGAAGATGGAGCGCAAGATGAAGCAGAGATCATGGAATCTCAACCCCTTTTTGGGTCCTTTTTGGGATTTGGGAATATGTAACGGGAATCAGATGTCGTCCCATAGGTTTACCCATGTTTAGGCCTATTTTGTATGTATAAATAGAAGGCTAGGAAATGTAAGAAGTAGTTGAATAGTGCACAAGTGTTGTGCAAGTTGGATAAGTTATAAGAGTGGGATCTGTGTGATAAATAAGTGTAAGGCTTTGTGCATACTGTGTGAGACTTGCAGAGCCAAGTGCAAGTAGTTGTAAGAGACTGTGGAGAGCTTTTTGTTGTAACGCAAGGAAGAAGGATATAGCAAGTTGCGCAGATATTCTGTCCCATGCAGAGCAAGGTTTTGAGGCTTTGTGCATGCAACCCATTGAAGAATCTAATAAAGAAGAAGAGTTGGTGGACGTAGCCCCAGGGTGGGGGTGAACCATGTAAATACTGTGTTATTCTACTCTATGCAATGTTCTAATGTGTTTATGTGTTATGTGCTAAGTGATTTGATATAGATAGATAGATATGTTTATTCTTTGTGCTTATGATGAATCTGGATGCTAGATCTAACATCTATGAACTTTCTTGTTGCTTGAATCTACTAGATCTGATCTAATTCCTTTGCTAAGTGCTTATATACATTACATCAGGGTGAATGTTGCGATGCTCTGTTTTCTCTGTGGAGTAGATATTGGTTAGATAATGATGAACTAACTGTGCTAAGTGATCTATTAAGTGTTATAATCATAGATCTATATCCTAGCTAAGGTTGCAGACACCTGAGTCCTACAACCACCCCTGCCTCTATCTTGGGTGAGACTTCATATGCTTCGCAAGTGTTGCCAAAAGGGTCGGTAGTTAGGGTTTTGTTGGTGCATTGTTGTAGCATTGAACCCTGGGTCTGCCCCTGTGCCAACATGTTTGTATGTGAGTGACGAGTTAGGAAGAGAGTTTTCTATGTTGCATGATTTGAGGTCAACCATTTTATTGCTTCAACACAATCTCTCAATAGCTCAGAAGCATGATCAAAAAAGACAAAACAAAGTATAAATGCAAAAAAGACAAAATGACGCATCATAAATAAACACAAAATTTAAATAATAATAATAATCTATATATATATATATATAATGAAAATATTGTTTCAGGGCTTGGCCATTCACTAGGCGAGCATCAAGTTCTCCCCTCAAATTTTGTAGTCGATACGTGCCCAACCCAATCTTCTCAGCCACCTGAAAAGGTCTGAGCCATAGATTCTAAAACTTAGAATGTTTTCCTTTAGCCTCATTTTCTCTGTCCCACTTCAGGACTAGGTCTCCTACTTAAAATTTCTTCTCTTTATCCTTATGCTTATCAAACCATATTTTAACTATCTACTGGTGGGCTATGAATTTTGATTTATCTTTCTCCCTTTCTTCTTCTAACATGAGCAGGGTGTCAATTCTTTGTTATAAGGTTGATGAGGGATTCCCCCTGGAATCTTGAGCAATTTGAAGAGATGGGAGATATAAATCGTTTGGGAGAATGGATTCTTGTCCGTATACTAGAAAGTATGGGGAATTACCTATAGCTTCCTTGGGTGTAACTCTATATGCCCATAAAGTGTTATGGAGTAGATTATGCCAATTCCTTTGGTTGTCTACAACCGTTTTCTTCAATATCCTCACTAGGTTCTTATTAGTTGATTCTGCCACTCCGTTTCCCTATGGATAATAATTTGCAGAGTATGTAATTATGATTCCTTTTTCTAGGGAAAATTCCATTAATAAGGTGGAAGAAAAGTAAGATGCATTATAAAAAAAAAGAACAAAAGGGACACCGAACCTTGTGATTAGTTGTTGTTCTATGAATTGGATTACCACCTTCTCATTTACATGGGTCAGAGGAATGGCTTCTACCCATTTTTTGAAATAATCGGTGGCAGTGAGTATGTACTTATGCTATTTTGAAGAACTTGGTGTAATTTCTCCTATGAAGTCTAACCCCCATTGCTCAAAAGGCCTAGAAATGGTCACCGATTGGAGTGGGACCACTGCTCTCTTTTCTCTCCTAGCGCTTACTTGACAATTTTTACAGTTTCTAGCATATGTGTGTGTGTCCTTGAAAAAAGTGAGCCAATAATAGTCGTCTCTCAGTATCTTTTGAGCGGTGGTGTCTCCTGCAAAATTTCCACTGACAAGGCCATCATGGAGATCCTTCAGAACCTTATCTGCATCTTCACATTCGAGGCATCTCAAAAGTACCCCATCATAATTAATACGAAAGAGTACCGAATTTATGAGGCAATATTGTGCAGATTTTAACCTAATAGCTCTCCTTTCTCTAGGGTCGAGGTTATCTGGACAAGTCCCATGGTGTAGGAGATAATTCAGTTTCTCATACCAAGACTCTTGTCCCAGGGAAATGTATGAAGCTTCACCACACCATAATTCCATTTCATTCTCCCATCCGGGGTCTTCATTTACATGGTCTTGAGCTTCAACTTCCAGTTTACACAACCCTTGTCCTTTAACTAGTTTAGCAGGTTTTATATCTAGATCAAATTTTTGAATTACTGCCATCCAATTTCCTCTTCTTTCCCCCATCTCCTATTGAGTAAGAAGGGATCAGATTGCAGGGTGAGGCACAATTACTTTGGTGTGGTTCTTGAGGATGTAAGATCTGAAATGTTTCACTTCCTTATAAACCACATAAGATTTTTTTATCTATAGCAGGATAGTTAAGTTAAACACCTTGGAGGTTAGTGCTCATGAACGATACAGGGGCTTTGTTTTTGTCATCATCCATCTAAGTTAACACTGCGGCTAATGATTGGTTGGAAGAAAAAGTGTAGAGGAATAAATATTTGTTGAAATCGGGACTTTGTAGCACTAGGGCTTGAGAGATAGCGGTTTTGATCTTGCTGAAAGCCATCTTTCATTCATCATTCCACTTAAACTCAACATCCTTATGAATCATCTATTGATACTTAGAACACATCACCAAAACACTTCATCCTCCCTTGAAATCCGACCGTCTTTACTTTTGATTTCCTCTGAAATTTGACTTGTGTATCAAATGAATGTATAATGATATTTATTTATACCATTTATGTCACTTCGTTTTAACATTAGGGTCGACCTGACAATTTCTTATTTTGTAATTATTTTCTTTAATTATCTTCAGGACCTACATGTACTTCCTTCTTCAATTCACTTTGTCATCTTCAAAAATTCATTTCTCCTCAACCATGACGATCTACGTGACGTGACACATACCACCAGAAACAACATGATGTATATTATCCATCCATGGGTCTTGTATCTACATGTGCATTTTCCTTCATGTCCAAATACCTTCATCAATCTTGCGGTCCAAAACCCATGACTAGGGTTGAAATCAATGGCAACAACCAATCTTCCAACATCATCTTTTGTAAGGGTTTGACATTTTCTATGAAATTGGGGGTGAACTTCCTCACAAAATTGATTTTCCTGAAGAATGACTACATAGCCTTCTTGTTGTGCGACAATGGAAGCTGAGCTATAGCCTTAATTCTTTCTGTGTCTATTTGAATTTCTTCTTGAGATATGATGTGGCCTAACAAATTACCTTCCTCAACACCGAAAATAGTTTTCTTAGGGTTTAAAGATATTCTGTATTTCCTAGACCTTTCGAAAATTAGGGTTAAGTGTTGGATGTGATCTTCCCTGTTCTTTGAATATACAGTCACGTCATCCAAGTACACTACTACACACTTGTTTATTACTCCCCTAAATGCTACGTCCATGGCCCTCTGGAAGGTTTCTCCTGCATTGATTAACCCAAAGGGCATGCATTTATAAGCAAAAGTTCCCCACTTGGTTCAGAAGGTAGTTTTCAAACGGTCTTCCTCTAAAACTAGAACTTGGTTGTAACCTGAGAAACCATCCAGCAGAGAGAAAATATCAGAGCCAGACACGGTCTATAAGAGTTTCTCCATTGGTGGGACTAGGTAGTTGTCCTTTTCTGAATCTCTTCTAAGGTTTCTGAAATCTACGCATAGGTGAATTTCGCCCGAATTTTTCCTCATAGGAATGAGATTTGCTACCCATGCAGAGTGTCTAACTTGGAAGATAATTTTGGAATATAATAATTTATTTAACTCATGTCACATGAGAGGCTCCAAGGATGGGTGGTACTTTCAGAGCTTATGTTGGAAGGGTTTCACTTCAAGCTTCAACAGAATAGTGTGTTGAAAGATACTGGTATCATAAGTTTTCAGATCACGGTAGGACCATGAAAAGACATATTTATATTATATGAATAGTTTGATATACACCTTCCTTTATTCTTTAGATATGGTCTTACCTAGATTTAAATTATTTGGATTTTTTGGGGTTCCAAAATTTATAGTTTCATGTATGAGACAGGAACTACCGGAATTCACATTTTTTGACCCCTTGAATCTTTCTTTTAGGTCAACAAGGCTTTCTAAATTAGTTATCCTCTTTCATATTGTGTGGAAATTCAATCTATCTAGGGATTGACCTCTATTGATTGTTCTTGGAATATTTCATCGTCAATATCCAAGACTTTGAAATTATCTTGGTTAGTCAAAAAGTTTATGATCTATTTGTCTCCTTCAAGGACCTTCCAATTAGAAATGTTATTGGGCATCGATGGTTTTTAGAGTATCTCCACAGTGATCTGGGAGGATTAATAATCTTCTAGAGGTGATAGCCTTGAAGCAGTGGTGTCCAGAGAATCAACAAGAATGTTCTTTTCTTTGGGAATCGTTGTAATGTTGAAATATTCAAAATGTTCTATGAGACTGTGCACTTCCTGTTGGTAGTTTTTTAGGTGTGGAGAGTTGCAATGTATAGTATTCCTTATCTGTCTGACCATTATTTCAAAGTCTTTGAAAACCTTTAATTCTTTGACATTTAGGTCTATGGATTTCTTTATCCCCTCTACTAGAGCTTTGTACTCGATGATATTGTTTGTGCACTCAAACTCAAGTCTACAGGATAGAAAATGTCATTTACCTTTAGGATTAATGCAAGATACCAAATATATAAAATATGCAGAACAGAAACGAAATGCTAGAAATGACAGAATAACAGTAAAATATCCAGCATAATCTTCACAATACA
>JZKD02S0182487.1:77250-90656 GCA_000966675.3 Picea glauca | reverse complement strand
AAGTCAGAATGTCCGAGGAGGGGGGGGGGTCTGGTATGGACCATACACCATAGATCTAGGTGTGTAAATCTGAGCTGCCCAGATCAATGCATCGATTATCACAATCACACCCAGGCCCAAAAACTTAGGATAACACGATTTTGTGGGTTTTTCACCCCTTTTCTTCATTTCTTTCACCAAGGGACCAACTTCTTAGGAAAAACACCCCTTTAGAAATTAATGTTATAACAACCCCCACCATCTTGTTGGAGTTTCTTTCAAAGCCTCATCTAGTGCCAACAATCTCTGTTGTACTGGTACAATTTCTTAAAAATATCATAAGAATGTTTTAAAATGATTTAAACCATAAAATGTGGGTAGATTGCTTACTTATGTGCCAATATAATGAACTTCCCTAGTCAATCTAGCACACCTCCATGGAGAGACTTCGTGCATTTTTTTCTGCCNAAACTCTGGTGTCTTTTCTACAGTTCTTCTGACCCCTGATTCATCTATAGTCTTTAATGGAGTCATCCTATCTTCTCTTGTAGCAACGCCTCCTCTAGTGATAATAATGACTCTAAGATCCACTCTGTGAGGTTCTGCTGATATTAACTATACTTGTGAGTTTCCTCCTTGTCTCTCTTGAAGTTTGGCTAATAGCATGGGACAATATTCAATAACATGTTCAAATGATTTGCAATAGATGTAAGTGGTACAAGGGTTATGACAGTCCCTTGCCAAATGTCTCGGTTGTGCCTAGTTATAACAAATGATTTGACCTCGACCTCGACCCATACCTCATCCTCCTCGTCTTCCTCTGAATCCACTGTGAGGGTTGAAGTTTCCTCTTCCTGGGGAGTTAAACTGCATAGTATTTCCTTCTTGTTGTACTTTGCATTGAATTTTATATGTGTCTCTTGATCTTTCATGCAAGAGGTCATAATCCCTACAATATTTCTCATCATGCCCCACAAATTGACAAAATATGTAGTAAAGGTTGGTAGGTGTTTGGACATATTTTTGCATGTAGTAACATTCACCAGGGTGATGTCGATTTCTACATACCTCACACCAAGGCAGAGTAACTTGCTTCAAAGGGCTTGGAGATCCTGAAGTCAAGTACCCATGAAATAGAGGACAATGCTCCTTGTCATGGCCCTTTGACTTGTATCTGATACACCAAATATCTTCTCTTTTATCTTTTCCCTTATCCTTCTTTATATCTTCAACCTACAGTGATAAGCTAGTTAGCTGATCAAAATTTGACTCATACCTGAGATGGACTCTCCCATAGGGGTTGATTCTAGTTTCATGGTGATCTCCAATGCCTCATCTTGTGAAGCAATCTTTTGTTGCATTAGAGGGACTCTAATGTGTGGTAAGAGGGCAGCAATGAACCATTCTTTATTCTGTTTTTCTGGAATCTAAAAAATCAAATGACCTGTCAGGGTCTTAAACCTCTGATCAAACTCCCAAACAGGTTCAACTACTCTTTGCCTGATTTATTTCAGCTCTATAATGCACTACGACTTCGACTTGGGTTTTTTGAATTCGGCAATCAACAGTCTTAATTTCATTTAACGGTTTAGGCAGTACAAATCCTTGGACAAATTTCATGTACCAACTCAGTGCACGGTATCTCAGAGTAGTACTAAAATGATCTCTCTTAACAGCTTCGTCAGTGACATTCTTAATACTCCATACAACTTCACATAAGAACCAATGTTGATAAGTATCTTCAAATCCATCTCCCCTAAAGGTGGGTAACCTCATCTCATATGCCATAGATCTTCAGAGGGTTCTTGACTGAGTATGCATTGAACCACTTGTACCAGTGCTCTGAGTGATCTGATAACTTAGCTTACTCTGGTTACTTAATGCTTTTAAAACAACAAGAGGGGTAATAACACTTACTTCAACAATTTGTGTAGTTCTTGAAGTTTTTTACTCTTCTCGACGAGGTTCTTAAGTCTTCCCTTATTTTTCCCTAGCAGACTCTGAATGTTCCTCGTTCAGTAACTCTTCTTATTTTCCACTGTAGAACCCTTCTTCCTATGTTGGTGGTTCGTGATTCTTCTCAAACAAGTTCACTAGAGGAACTTCTCTGAATGATCTCCCACTACATGTTTTTCAAACCTCTATGTCGTTGTCATTGTTCGAGTTCTTGAACATTATCTCTTTAGTCCAACCGATTACTATATCTTCAATATGTTCTTCTCATGCAATAGCATCTTGATCTAGAACTTCAGAAAATGTAAAAATTTTCCTCTAGGTCCCTTAAAGAAATATCTCTCTGCTTGGCTATATAATTATACTCTATCAATAGAAAACTCAGTAATGTACCCTCCAATGGTAATATCAAACTAGTGATTGAATTCTCTTTACACGACATTATCAACTCTATTGAACTTCTTCATCAGTGCCAACATCCAAACCATAGGTGGTCTGAGTCTGATTTCAAACTGGGTATCTGCTAATCTGGCTAGCCACTCGTATAGCTCCTTATCAATTCCTCCAAATAAAATATCATGTATATCGGTAAAGATATACCTTCCCAACCAATCCTCTGTACTAAGATTAGGGTTCTTATTCTGAGCTTCTGTGAAGTCCTTTTCTTGTTATTCTATCCACTTCTGAATATCTATCTTCGATGGAAACCACCTGTTGGCACAGGGGCAGACCCAAGGTTTATCTCCAAGAGCACACAAACAATCCCTAGCTACTGGCCCTTTCGAAAACACCTACGAAGCACATGCAGTATCACCCAAAGCATCTATGAGGGGGTTGCAGGACAGAGATGTCTACAACTAGGGGAATATCAAGTGAATCTAGTACAACAACACAACATGCATCTATCACTTATCAGGCTAGATCTACCCTGCGCAGTTATAGATATGATCTAATACAACAATGAAAATAACAATATAACAGTGACAGAGATCAAAGCATCAATCATAAACACAACACAAGATGTACATGGTTCACCCTCTCTCTAGGGCTATGTCCACAGAACTGTGTTATATTATATTGATGTAAAGCATACAGTTCTCGTCTATGCTCTTAGATCACAGATCTTCTTTCTTCTTCTCTATTTCTCTCCCCTTCCTGTGCACCCAACTACAAGACCTTACCTTCACACACAGCTGAAGACATTATGATATCATAAGGATCTATCTCTCAGCACTTCCCTCTCTCAATACAATAATATCTCATCACAACAATGGAGCTAGATCGACAACAATATCCTATCAACCCAAAGTACCAACCCAACCTAGGCCCTTTAGACCTCTATTTACACATTACAATCATTCACTAACAACACTAGGCCGAAACCTAGGTGCCAAAACCCTAGGCATCTAAACCCTAGGTCAACTTGACCCTCTTTTTCCGGGCTTCGCCAGCCTATCTTTCCTTTCCTCTCGTGCGGTGCTCCAAAGAATCCAATGGTGGATTTTTCCCACTTGTTGAGTTGTCCTCGATCCTTATTCCTTTTTTATCTGTTGTCCCCGATCTCCTTTCATCCAACGACTTGGTTTTTCCGTACTTTGCTACATATTTTCTGCTCGTCTACTCACTTTGACCCAGTGACAATTACAGTGTCTTCCAAAAAGTTTGCTTTTCACCTTTTCTTTCTTGATCTTTGCTCTCTTCCATAACCAAGGGCCAACAAGCCCCCAAAACCCACCTGTGACTCATCCCGAGTCACTTCAAATATGATCTCTCTGTTTTTCTTCAACTTTGGACTGCACAGGGCAACAAGGATTTCTTCTCTATGCCTCCTTCTCATCCTTGTTCATACTGTCTTTTCTGTGTTTGGTACCCAGTTTCAACTGCACCTGGTATCTAGACCCTTTTCTTCTTGCAATTACTAAGGTGTGTGAGGTAGCTGGTTGTCGTAGTACAACTTCAGCCGACTCCCATTTACTAATCCTTCCTTCCATTCTCCCTTCAATGTTTTCAGTTGCACATCTCCCCCTTCGATAACATAAGCAATCTCATATAGTCCAAGCCAATGCATTCTAAACTTCCCAAGATGTTTCAAGAACTTATTGTCATACACCAGTACTAAGTCACCTTGCTTGAATGCCTTCTTTTTTATTTGCCTGTCATGATAAGCCTTCTCTCTTTCCTTTTGAACCTGCTACAGGAATCTTGCAATAAATCTGTCTTCTTCCAGTTCAATCAACTGTGCAAGCCTCTCTTGAATTTCTCCAGTATCATCCATGTGTGTAAAATAAGCAGTTCTCGGGCTTGGTACTAAATACTCCATTGGAATAATAGCTTCAAGACCATAAACCAATTTAAAAGGGGTCTACAGTGTTAATTTCTTGCAAGTGGTTCTATAGGCCCATAGTACTACATGTACTCTTAAATCCCAATCATCTATGTTCACACTGCATATCTTCATTAATGTTGTCTCCAAGATCTTGTTGAATGCTTCAACTGTTCCATTTTCTTGTGGATGGTAAGGTGTACTCTTATGATGGTGGATTGCAAATTCTTCAGTCGGGGATTCAACTATCTTATTGATGAAGTGTGTGCCTTGATCACTCATAAGGATATTTGGCCATCCAAACCTGGTTATTATGTCATCAAATATAAAACGTGTAGTTGTAGTTTCACTACAGTCCTTAATTTCTTTGGCTTCAACCCATCTAGTCAGGTATTCTATCGTAGTAATTATGTACCTTTCTCCTTTGCGCTTCCCTGGTGGGTTTATAGGTCCCACGAAGTCAATGGCCCACTTTTCAAATTCTTGTAGGGTCATATGCAGTGCTAATGGAATTTCATCTCTTCGGGATGGTTTTCCAACTCTCTGGCATACATCATAGGCTCTGGCATAATCTTTAGCATCTCTTTGTAAGGTAGGCCACCAAAGGCTAGCTCTTAGAACCTTCTGCGTAGTTGATCTCCCTACATAATTTCCCCATGCGATGCCTTCATGAGCTTCTGTGAGGATCAGTGGGTGCTCTGTCTCCATAGCACACTTCCTTAATATCGCATCGGGTCCCATTTTGTATAACTGACTAGCTATAATTCAAAATTCTACAACACGTACCACTAATTGTTTCTTTTGGGGAATTGTGTACTCACTAGGTGCCATTCTTGTTGACAGGAAATGGACTATGTTTGTGAAGTGGTCGTCAATATTTCTAATGGCAAACAACTATGCATCCGACAGTGTATCCTCCAAACTGTTGGGTTATTCGCCATGTTTCAACCTCGAAAAGTGGTCAAGGCCCTTGTTCATTCTTCCTAGCTTAACTATGATTTCAAAATAATATTCTTGAACAACAGAAGCCATCTGCATATTCACCCCCCAAACATTGGCTTGTTGACTAGGTACTTTAGCGTAGAGTGATCTGTGAACATTTTAAAGTGTCCTCCCAACAAGTAGTGGAGGAATTTTTGCAGTGCATAAACCATGGCTAGTCCTTCTCTTTTGGTGGCAGTGTAATTAAATTCAGCTGTAGATAGCTTCCTGCTAGCAAAAGTAAATTGATGGTCCATATCCCCTTCTCCAGGTTGTGCCAGTACTACTCCTAATGCAATAGAAGATGCATTGACATGCACATGAAAATCTTTGCTCCAATCTAGAAAAACCAGAATAGGTACAGTAACCATCTTTTGTTTCAGTGTGTCGAAGATCATCTGGCATTCTTCTGTCCAACGAAACTGACAGTCTTTCTTCAACAGCTTCTCCATAGGTGATGTAATCTATGCATATCCTTTGATGAATTTCATGTAATAGCCAATATGTCCCAGCGTAGTGCGTAGTTGTTTGACTGAAGTAGGAGGCTACAAATCAACTATAATTGCAATTTTTGATGGGTCAACCAACAATCCCTGCTTGCATACAATATTTACTAATAGTACTCCAAATGGTGAGAAGAATATGCACTTATTCATATTTAAAGAAATTTGACACTGCCTGCATTTATCCAACATTAGCCTTAGACATTCAATATGGTTTTTCAACAAACTAAACACAGTCCAGTCGTCAAAATATGCTTCTAAACATTTATGCAAGAACTCTTTGAAGGCTTCTACCACCACCTTGGAAAAGATGGCTAGGGCATTCTTCATTCCAAATGGCATCACTATATATTGGTAGGATCCCCATTCTGTGGAATATTTGGTCTTGTGGCAGTCCTCCTTTGAAATCTAGATCTGATGTTATCATGGAAATCAATCTATAAAAGAATATACCTCCTGGCCTCCCACATTATCTAATACTTCATCAGTGAATGGTGTAGGGAAAGGGTCGTGCAAGAAAGCATCATTCAACTTCCTCAGATCTACGCAGATCTTGATCTCACATATCTTCTTGTCTTGTACTACCATAGGGATAATCCACTCTGACTCTTCGACGGGTTCTATAATCCATGCTTCTAACATTCTGTCGAGCTCAATCTTCACTTTTTCCTTATATTTCAGGTTATATTTGTAGGGTCTTTTCTTGACTGGATTTGCACCTAGTTTCAAGGTTATCCTCATCTCTCCCATAGGACCTTTGATACCTTTCATATCAGTGAACTTGGTCGAAAACAAGTCCTGATATTTGTGCAGCAACTCTGTAATCTTGTCAATGGTAGTAGCATCCCAATAATATCCGACATTGGCAAGATTTGGTGTCTCCTCTATCCCAATATTGAATTTTTTTAATCCTGATTGGCTGACCAATAAATGGTATCTCCACTCCTGGTCGTTCCACATCTCTTTGACCTTCTTTTTCAGTTATGTGTACCTTCCTGGGGTCATCATCATCAACATTGATGTTGTAGCAATTCTGCAATTTTTGGAGAGGCGCAGTCCATTCATCCTCTTATTGTTCCATAGAGAGGCTAGATGCCTCCTTGAATACCTTCTTTCTCACAATCTGTAATGCTTGGTCTACTGAAAGATATCTTCTTTCAAATAAAAAGGTGGTTACAAAATTTTGAATCATACCTTCCCAGTCTGCAGTGATGAGGCGCAGTTCTACTTGAAGGTACCAATTGATAGGGGTCGTATCCAGTGTGTTAATGAATATGTGCACCCATTGTTCTCGAGGGATGTCACTCAAGGCCTCTTCGTAGATTTGTACATGGTCCTTTGGGAAACTTCAACTGGTATACCTTACTTCGCAACTGACTACTTGTGTCGAGAACTACGCTCTCATCAAGGTTCTAAATTGTGCCTAGTATGTAATATTACTTTTGTGTGTCCCCCACCATCTTGTTGGTTGTGATTTCAGGGCCTCATCCATTGCCAATAGCCTCTTTTGTGTTGGTACATTTGCTTCAAAATTTGATAGGAAGTCTTCTAAAGGGTTCAGACCATCAAAGGTGGGTAAGTTACTTATTGTTGTGTCGATCCAGTGGACTTCTCTGGTTAAGCTAGCACATCTTCTGGTGGATACTTCATACATCTGGTTCTATCAGTTTTCCAGTGCTTCTTCTGAATCTGATGAACACACAATGTCACTTCACCAGCTCATATTCCCATTGGCTGTAGGGTTGATGTAATCATGTTGTCTGGCTGTCAGTTTGTATATGTTTTCTAGTGCATATGCGTAGTCTTCTCCTTTGATGGACTCTATGTATCATTGACCTTCATCTGGATCTAAATGTGCAATGACCCTAAGGCCATCCTTTTCAAAATTCATGCGTCTCTTCTTTAAGTCAACAACAATAGAGTTATCAAAGGCCCAATCAATTCCTAACAGTTCAGGGTAAGGACAACTATTGTCAACTATTTAAGTTACCTCAAAATCTACAAACTTTCTTACTCCATCGATGTCCACAGGGACATGCTCCAATCATCCAAATGGGCTGACGACTTGCTGACTAGACATCCTAAGCCTGATAGGGGAGCATATCAACTTCGGTTTTCCCATCTGTGCCCAAGTGTGCTTCGTCATGACATTGACCTCTGACCCTAAGTTGAGGACTACATAGTCTATCTCATACTCTCCTATTTGAGCATTCAAATGTAATTCCTTATTTTTCCTTCTCTTCTTACCAATTTGGTGTACTTCCCTATTCAATAAGGGGTCTTTCTTTCCTAGTTCATACTGTTTGATTAAGTTCTGTAGATCTCTTTTCTTTTTTTTTATATGTCTGGCGGAATCAACAACTAGTTGGGCACGTGCTCGCGTTACACGTGGTCGTGTTATCCAAATTCTACCACTATAACCTCCAGGTGTGCCCACGATGCCCTTTACGTGGCACACATTGTAATTCGGGGGGAGTTGAACTCGAAACCTCATGGAACTTCATTGTCACAGCACTTGCCAATTGAGTTGCCCCCCCGGGGGATAAGTTCTGTAGATCTTGCACAATGTTCCTGTCCTGAATTAAATTAAAACAAGTGTATAAAAAGTCCATGAGCTTGCTTACCTCTTTTCCTTCTCTTGGCAAAGAAGACTGATCAATTGCGTGAGGCATTTCATACTCTCTTATTTCTGGCTGTGTTTTTGACAAGGAACCTTAATCTTCTTTTAATTCTTGTCTTGCTTCCTCAAAGATTTGTCTTTCATTCTTTGCATTAAAGGCTTGGGTCTTCTCTGTGGCTTTCCTGATACCTTAGTCTTTTGCAATATTTCCTTGAGTCATTCTATCCTCTCCTATAGTAGCGCCTCCTCTGGTTATGATAGTGACTCTAGGGTCTCATCCACGAGGTTCACCATATATCAGTTTCACTTGTGGGTTCTTTTGAGGCCCTCGTTTTTCCTGAAGCTTAGCAAGAAACACATGACATTCTTCTATAACATGGTCAAATGAGTTGCAGTAAATACAAGTGGTACAAGGGTTCTGACAATCCCTTTCAAGGTGTCATGGTTGTGCGTAGTTGTAATGGATGATCTATCTTTGGCCTCGACTCATTCCTCCTCCTCGTCCTCTTCCTCTGAATCCATTGCGAGGATTTAAGTTTCCTCTCCCAGGAGAGTTATATTGTGTAGAATTTCCCTCTTGTTGTACTTCACCTTGGATATTATATATGTCTCTTGACCTTTCGTGTGTGATAACATAAGCCCTACAATATCTATCATCATGTCCTACAGACTTACATAATGTACAATATAAATTTGTAGGTGTTTGGACATACTTATGCATGTAATAGCACTCACCTTTGCGGTGTCTATTTCTGCATACTTTGCACTAGGGCAGGTTGACTTGCTTCAAGGGGCTTGGTGCTCCTGAGGCCAAATATTCATGGAATAAAGGGCAGTGTTCCTTATCATGGCCTTCTGATCAGCATCTTACACACCAAATATTGTCTCATTTGTCCTTCCCCTTGTCCTTCTTCATATCCTTGACCTGTAGAGACAAACTAGTCAGTTGGCTCAAGATTTGGCTCATACCTGGGCTGGATTCTCCCATAGGAGCTGATTTAAGTTTCATAGTGATCTCCAATGCCTCAACCCGCGAAGCGATTTTCTATTACATCATAGGAATTCTGATGTGTGGTAACAGTGCAGTGATGAACCATTCTTTATTCTATTCATCTAGGATCTGAAAAGTTAATCGACCTGTTAAGATTTTGAATCTTTGATCGAACTCCCATACCAGTTCGTCTACTTTCTTCTTGATCTCCTTCAGTTATGTAATAAATTGAGATTCTGACTTAGGTTTCTTGAACTCTATGATCAACGCATTCTTGATCTTTCCCAATCACTTGGGCTACGCAAGTCCTTGGACAAGCTTCATGTACCATCTCAGTGCGTGATCCCTTAGGGTAGTGTTGAACTTGCTCCTTTTAACAGTTTCATCGGTGACATTTTTAATATTCCATACAGCTTCGCACAGAAACTAATGTTGATCAGGATATTTAGATCCATCTCCCCTAAAGATAGGTATCCTCATCTCATCTGCCATATATCTTCCTAGGGTTCCTGACTAAATATGTGGTGGGCTACTATGGACAGTGTTATGGATGCTTTGGTGACTAGGATTACTTTGGTTGCTTACTACTGAATCAATAGGAAGTATAACAGTACTTACTTCGATGGTCTACACGATTTCTGAGGTTTAAATTTCTCTTTGTCGAAGCTCTTCAACTCATTCTTCCTCTATTTCGGTGGGTTCTGAGTGTTCTTTGTCTGTCAGATATGCTTCCTCTCTGATGTAGAAACCCTCTTCCTCATATTTTTGCTTAAACAGGTTCTCAAGGTGAACCCCTGTGAATATTCTTCCACTACGTGCATGTCAAGATTTTGTGTCATTGTCGCCATCTAAATTCTTGAACATTAGTATTTTCAAATCCAGTCAATCTATTGTATCTTCAAGATGTTCTTTTCATGCAACGACATCTTGATTCTCAGCTTCAGAAAGTGAAAAAATTTTCCTTTGGATCCTTTGAAAAAGTATCTCTCGACTTGGCTATATGATTCTATTCCATCAACAACAAACTCTGCAATGTACCCTCTAATGGTACTATCGAACCATTTATCTACTGCTCGTGATATGGTGTTATCATCTTTCTTGACCTTCTTGATCAACTCCGATGTCCAAACCACATGAAGTCTAGATCGGATCTCGAACTGGTTATCGTCTAATCCTGCTAGCCACTCATACAGCTCATGATGGATCCCTCCAAACAATATCTCGTGTATATATATAAAAATGTACTTCTCCAACCATTCCTCTGAGCTAATATTAGGGTTCTTGTTATGGGCTTCAACGAATTCCTTTTCTTGATCTTCTATCCACTTTTGAGTTTTTGTCTTCGATGAAAACCACCTTGAAATTCCCTTCAAGAAGATTCTTGTCCCAGCAATGGACCCATTTGTTGGCATAGGGGAAAACCGAGGGTTCAGCTCCAAGAGCACACCAACAAGCCCTAGCTACTACCCCTTTCAGCAACACCTACGAAGCAGATGCAGTCTCACCTGAAGAAGCTATGAGGGGGTTGCAGGAAAAAAATGTCTACAACCAGGGGAATATCAAGTGGATCTAGTACAACAACAACACAACATGCATCTATCACTTATCAGGCTAGATCTACCCTACGTAGTTATAGATCTGATCTAATACAACAATGAAAATAACAATATAACAATGACAGAGATCAAAGCATCAACCACACACACAACACTAGATGTACGTGGTTCACCCTCTCTCTAGGGCTACACCCACAGAACTGTGTTATATTATATTGATGTAAAGCATACAATTCTTTTCTGTGCTCTTAGCTCACATATCTTCTTTCTTATTCTCTCTTTCCCTCACCTTCTTGCACACCCAGTTGTAGGACTTGACCTTCACACACAACTGAAGATCTTATGATACCAGAAGGATCTCTCTCTCAGCACTTCCCTCTCTCAATACAATAATATCTCATCACAACAATGGAGCTAGATTGACAACAATATCCTACCAACCCAAAATACAAACCCAACCTAGGCCCTTTATACCTCTATTTATACATTACAATCATTCACCGACAACCCTAGGCCGAAACCTAGGTGCCAAAACCCTAGATACCAAAACCCTAGGCGTCTAAACCCTAGGTCAACTTGACCCACTTTTTTCCTGGCTTCGTGTTATAACCCTAATTTTCACCAGACATGCTTGCCTAGCATTAGACCATCTCAGATTCCTTCTTTGCCAAAACATTGTTGAACAAATATTCTTAAAAACCCCTTTTATAAAAACCCACACGCCCTACTCCATTACTGCACGCGTGTACATGCTAGCTGATCCAAGACATCCCATGTGTACCTACAAAATCACGGAAAAGGGAAAGTTGTTGAAGGAACACACAACTTTGGGTAAGTTAACTAAACCTTTCGGCCATGCATGTCCAGTCACTCAACAAAATACCTAGCTTATTCTAGCCTATAAAAGAAGGGTTAGGGGTCCCATTTGAAGGAGGAGAATCATAGTAAAGAAAATATACCCGATTAAGCGTTCCCTTTGTCCCAACCTTTAGCCATCCTTTTGTAAGGAGAAGTATAGAGAAAATAAGTTGGAAGATAGTGGAAGAAGAGCCCAGGACCAGGATCAAGGAGCAGTAGCCAACTTTATCATTGTAAGGTATCATTGTGAAGTTAATAAAATAATTGTTTTTCACGTCTCGCCATATGAGATTGTCATTGTTGGAATATTGATTGTATGATTGATTAAATCTCTAACCCGTTAGTTCATAGATCAAATGCATGTGGAGTTCTTTGTTTATCTTTAGTGAATGCAAGTCATCATTGGGAGGAGAGTTGTAGTCAAAGAACGACCAAGCGCGAAAAGGAATCGACATCAAACACAAAAAATAAGGTATGTCAACTTAATCTCTTGAGCCTTGTATTTACATATGAGTAATGGGGGTTTAGGCATGGGATGATGGTAAAAGGTAAGAATCTTTAGGTCATTTTTGCATGCATGATAAAACCCTTAGTGTTAGTCTGTAGGAGTATTTTTAAGAACTGGTTCCATTCCTTATTTTTAAAGTTTCTGCAAAAGTCTGATCTAACAAAGATTCTGGTCTTCCATACCATTTATCTATGTTTCTTTGTTTGACTGCATTCTTTTCAAGACCCATAGAGGTACACATGGCCTGTATAAGGTCTGCATGCATGTACCCATGCCCTACCTTCCCACATCTCGCGTGTACATGCTAGCTGAGGAAGTGTCAGTCACTTGTATGATTTCAGAAAATTTCTTTTAGAGAGGCAGTCATCCTCTCCCCTGTCAGAAATAATCCTTCTCAGGGGTTTTCTAGAATTCATTCTATTCTTTATTGTTTGCATTCTATAGCTTAGGTTTAACCTCAGATTGGTTTGTTCTATGAAGTTTTCCTTGAATTGTTTTCTTTTTGTTGTCAAAGTAAGTGTTTGAGTCTTCAAGAGATTCTGGTTCACAGTACCAGTAGTCTCAGCAACGTACCTGTGGAGAATTTTTTTGTTTAAGGTGAGGCAGTCATCCTTTCCTTTGTCAAGAATTATACCTCTCAGGTTTTTGGGTCCTTGTCATAAGCGATCAGTAACTTAGGTTTGATCACAACAATAGCTTCCTTTTTCATTAAGACGTTTTTCCCCAAAATTTTATTTTTCTAGGGTTTTTAGACAAGTGTGAGAGTCCATTTTTAATTTTCTTGTGTGTTATTTTTAAAGTGACTCTTTGCGATCTGCGCTTAGGCTAGAAGTTTTCTTGGTCTTTACTTGTTGATGTTTTTCCTTTTTTCTTTGTGAGCATTCAAATAAAAAAAAAAAATATTCTTTCTTTGTTTAGTTAAATAGTGTTGGTTTGCATTAGTAACCATGAAAAGTATTTTATTTCATAAGTTCTTGATGGTTTACTTAGATCTTAATTATCTCATAGTCGAGTGAAATCCTGCTTTGAGTTTGTTGTTCAAAGATCTTAGAAATTTTTTAGTTTGAAAAGTTGTTTAAGTTTTGAGTCAAGAAGAAGTTATTTTGTTTCCAGCTTTCTGTTTATTTTTCTTTC
>JZKD02S0182487.1:55993-68405 GCA_000966675.3 Picea glauca | reverse complement strand
AAGTCAGAATGTCCGAGGAGGGGGGGGGGTCTGGTATGGACCATACACCATAGATCTAGGTGTGTAAATCTGAGCTGCCCAGATCAATGCATCGATTATCACAATCACACCCAGGCCCAAAAACTTAGGATAACACGATTTTGTGGGTTTTTCACCCCTTTTCTTCATTTCTTTCACCAAGGGACCAACTTCTTAGGAAAAACACCCCTTTAGAAATTAATGTTATAACAACCCCCACCATCTTGTTGGAGTTTCTTTCAAAGCCTCATCTAGTGCCAACAATCTCTGTTGTACTGGTACAATTTCTTAAAAATATCATAAGAATGTTTTAAAATGATTTAAACCATAAAATGTGGGTAGATTGCTTACTTATGTGCCAATATAATGAACTTCCCTAGTCAATCTAGCACACCTCCATGGAGAGACTTCGTGCATTTTTTTCTGCCAATTCTCCAGTGCTTCTTCTGAGTCCAATGAGCATGCGTTGTCACTTCGCTAGCTTAAATTTTCATTTTTTGTAGGGTTAATGTAATCATGTTGTCTCGCTGTCAATTTATATATATTCTCTAGCTCATATGCGTGGTCTTCTTCTCTGATGGGTTCTGTGTATATTCAACCTTCATCAAGATCTAGAGGTGCAATGAACCTAAGGCCATCACCTTCAAACATCATTCTTCTTTTCTTTAAGTCAACAACAGTGGAATTGTTGAAATCCCAATCAATTCCTAACAACACAGGATAAGAATAACTATCATCAACTATCTCAATCACCTCTAAGTCCACAAATGTTCTTACCCCGTCAATGTCCATAGGGACATGCTCCAGTCTCCCAAAGGGGCTTACTGCCTATTGATTAGCCATCCTAAGCCTGATAGTAGAGTAAATTAACTTAGGTTTTCCCATCAGTGCCCAGGTCTGCTTCATCATAACATTGACTTTTGATCCGAAGTTGAGGACCACATAATCTATATCATAATCTCCAATCCGAGCATTAATTTCTAGTTCCTTATTTGTCCTTCTCATTTTCGATACTTGATGTACTTCTCTATTCAACAAACAGTCTACCTTCCCTAGTTCATATTGTTGGATCAAGTGTTGTAGTTCTTGTATGGCTCTTTCATCCTTAAACAAATCAATGAACATATACAAGAAACTAACAAGCTTGCTTACCTCTTTTCCTTCTCCCGGTGATGCAGACTGATCGAATTCCAGAGGAATCCCACATTCTCTCACTTCTGTTTCTACCTTTTATGAAGAAACATGATCTCCTCCAAATTCTCTTCTTGCCTCTTCAAATATCTCCTTTTCTTTCCTCGGATCAAACTCTGGTGTCTTTTCTACAGTTCTTCTGACCCCTGATTCATCTATAGTCTTTAATGGAGTCATCCTATCTTCTCTTGTAGCAACGCCTCCTCTAGTGATAATAATGACTCTAAGATCCACTCTGTGAGGTTCTGCTGATATTAACTATACTTGTGAGTTTCCTCCTTGTCTCTCTTGAAGTTTGGCTAATAGCATGGGACAATATTCAATAACATGTTCAAATGATTTGCAATAGATGTAAGTGGTACAAGGGTTATGACAGTCCCTTGCCAAATGTCTCGGTTGTGCCTAGTTATAACAAATGATTTGACCTCGACCTCGACCCATACCTCATCCTCCTCGTCTTCCTCTGAATCCACTGTGAGGGTTGAAGTTTCCTCTTCCTGGGGAGTTAAACTGCATAGTATTTCCTTCTTGTTGTACTTTGCATTGAATTTTATATGTGTCTCTTGATCTTTCATGCAAGAGGTCATAATCCCTACAATATTTCTCATCATGCCCCACAAATTGACAAAATATGTAGTAAAGGTTGGTAGGTGTTTGGACATATTTTTGCATGTAGTAACATTCACCAGGGTGATGTCGATTTCTACATACCTCACACCAAGGCAGAGTAACTTGCTTCAAAGGGCTTGGAGATCCTGAAGTCAAGTACCCATGAAATAGAGGACAATGCTCCTTGTCATGGCCCTTTGACTTGTATCTGATACACCAAATATCTTCTCTTTTATCTTTTCCCTTATCCTTCTTTATATCTTCAACCTACAGTGATAAGCTAGTTAGCTGATCAAAATTTGACTCATACCTGAGATGGACTCTCCCATAGGGGTTGATTCTAGTTTCATGGTGATCTCCAATGCCTCATCTTGTGAAGCAATCTTTTGTTGCATTAGAGGGACTCTAATGTGTGGTAAGAGGGCAGCAATGAACCATTCTTTATTCTGTTTTTCTGGAATCTAAAAAATCAAATGACCTGTCAGGGTCTTAAACCTCTGATCAAACTCCCAAACAGGTTCAACTACTCTTTGCCTGATTTATTTCAGCTCTATAATGCACTACGACTTCGACTTGGGTTTTTTGAATTCGGCAATCAACAGTCTTAATTTCATTTAACGGTTTAGGCAGTACAAATCCTTGGACAAATTTCATGTACCAACTCAGTGCACAGTATCTCAGAGTAGTACTAAACTGATCTCTCTTAACAGCTTCGTCAGTGACATTCTTAATACTCCATACAACTTCACATAAGAACCAATGTTGATAAGTATCTTCATATCCATCTCCCCTAAAGGTGGGTAACCTCATCTCATCTGCCATAGATCTTCAGAGGGTTCTTGACTGAGTATGCATTGAACCACTTGTACCAGTTCTTTGAGTGATCTGATAACTTAGCTTACTCTGGTTACTTAATGCTTTTAAAACAACAAGAGGGGTAATAGCACTTACTTCAACAATTTGTGTAGTTCTTGAAGTTTTTTACTCTTCTCGACGAGGTTCTTAAGTCTTCCCTTATTTTTCCCTAGCAGACTCTGAATGTTCCTCATTCAGTAACTCTTCTTATTTTCCACTGTAGAACCCTTCTTCCTATGTTGGTGGTTCGTGATTCTTCTCAAACAAGTTCACTAGAGGAACTTCTCTAAATGATCTCCCACTACATGTTTGTCAAACCTCTATGTCGTTGTCATTGTTCGAGTTCTTGAACATTATCTCTTTAGTCCAACCGATTACTATATCTTCAAGATGTTCTTCTCATGCAATAGCATCTTGATCTGGAACTTCAGAAAATGTAAAAATTTTCCTCTAGGTCCCTTAAAGAAATATCTCTCTGCTTGGCTATATAATTATACTCTATCAATAGAAAACTCAGTAATGTACCCTCCAATGGTAATATCAAACTAGTGATTGAATTCTCTTTACACGACATTATCAACTCTATTGAACTTCTTCATCAGCGCCAACATCCAAACCATAGGTGGTCTGAGTCTGATTTCAAACTGGGTATCTTCTAATCTGGCTAGCCACTCGTATAGCTCCTTATCAATTCCTCCAAATAAAATATCATGTATATCGGTAAGGATATACCTTCCCAACCAATCCTCTGTACTAAGATTAGAGTTCTTATTCTGAGCTTCTGTGAAGTCCTTTTCTTGTTCTTCTATCCACTTCTGAATATCTATCTTCGATGGAAACCACCTATTGGCACAGGGGCAGACCCAAGGTTTATCTCCAAGAGCACACAAACAAGCCCTAGCTACTGGCCCTTTCGAAAACACCTACGAAGCACATGCAGTATCACCCAAAGCATCTATGAGGGGGTTGCAGGACAGAGATGTCTACAACTAGGGGAATATCAAGTGAATCTAGTACAACAACACAACATGCATCTATCACTTATCAGGCTAGATCTACCCTGCGCAGTTATAGATATGATCTAATACAACAATGAAAATAACAATATAACAGTGACAGAGATCAAAGCATCAATCATAAACACAACACAAGATGTACATGGTTCACCCTCTCTCTAGGGCTATGTCCACAGAACTGTGTTATATTATATTGATGTAAAGCATACAGTTCTCGTCTATGCTCTTAGATCACAGATCTTCTTTCTTCTTCTCTATTTCTCTCCCCTTCCTGTGCACCCAACTACAAGACCTTACCTTCACACACAGCTGAAGACATTATGATATCATAAGGATCTATCTCTCAGCACTTCCCTCTCTCAATACAATAATATCTCATCACAACAATGGAGCTAGATCGACAACAATATCCTATCAACCCAAAGTACCAACCCAACCTAGGCCCTTTAGACCTCTATTTACACATTACAATCATTCACTAACAACACTAGGCCGAAACCTAGGTGCCAAAACCCTAGGCATCTAAACCCTAGGTCAACTTGACCCTCTTTTTCCGGGCTTCGCCAGCCTATCTTTCCTTTCCTCTCGTGCGGTGCTCCAAAGAATCCAATGGTGGATTTTTCCCACTTGTTGAGTTGTCCTCGATCCTTATTCCTTTTTTATCTGTTGTCCCCGATCTCCTTTCATCCAACGACTTGGTTTTTCCGTACTTTGCTACATATTTTCTGCTCGTCTACTCACTTTGACCCAGTGACAATTACAGTGTCTTCCAAAAAGTTTGCTTTTCACCTTTTCTTTCTTGATCTTTGCTCTCTTCCATAACCAAGGGCCAACAAGCCCCCAAAACCCACCTGTGACTCATCCCGAGTCACTTCAAATATGATCTCTCTGTTTTTCTTCAACTTTGGACTGCACAGGGCAACAAGGATTTCTTCTCTATGCCTCCTTCTCATCCTTGTTCATACTGTCTTTTCTGTGTTTGGTACCCAGTTTCAACTGCACCTGGTATCTAGACCCTTTTCTTCTTGCAATTACTAAGGTGTGTGAGGTAGCTGGTTGTCGTAGTACAACTTCAGCCGACTCCCATTTACTAATCCTTCCTTCCATTCTCCCTTCAATGTTTTCAGTTGCACATCTCCCCCTTCGATAACATAAGCAATCTCATATAGTCCAAGCCAATGCATTCTAAACTTCCCAAGATGTTTCAAGAACTTATTGTCATACACCAGTACTAAGTCACCTTGCTTGAATGCCTTCTTTTTTATTTGCCTGTCATGATAAGCCTTCTCTCTTTCCTTTTGAACCTGCTACAGGAATCTTGCAATAAATCTGTCTTCTTCCAGTTCAATCAACTGTGCAAGCCTCTCTTGAATTTCTCCAGTATCATCCATGTGTGTAAAATAAGCAGTTCTCGGGCTTGGTACTAAATACTCCATTGGAATAATAGCTTCAAGACCATAAACCAATTTAAAAGGGGTCTACAGTGTTAATTTCTTGCAAGTGGTTCTATAGGCCCATAGTACTACATGTACTCTTAAATCCCAATCATCTATGTTCACACTGCATATCTTCATTAATGTTGTCTCCAAGATCTTGTTGAATGCTTCAACTGTTCCATTTTCTTGTGGATGGTAAGGTGTACTCTTATGATGGTGGATTGCAAATTCTTCAGTCGGGGATTCAACTATCTTATTGATGAAGTGTGTGCCTTGATCACTCATAAGGATATTTGGCCATCCAAACCTGGTTATTATGTCATCAAATATAAAACGTGTAGTTGTAGTTTCACTACAGTCCTTAATTTCTTTGGCTTCAACCCATCTAGTCAGGTATTCTATCGTAGTAATTATGTACCTTTCTCCTTTGCGCTTCCCTGGTGGGTTTATAGGTCCCACGAAGTCAATGGCCCACTTTTCAAATTCTTGTAGGGTCATATGCAGTGCTAATGGAATTTCATCTCTTCGGGATGGTTTTCCAACTCTCTGGCATACATCATAGGCTCTGGCATAATCTTTAGCATCTCTTTGTAAGGTAGGCCACCAAAGGCTAGCTCTTAGAACCTTCTGCGTAGTTGATCTCCCTACATAATTTCCCCATGCGATGCCTTCATGAGCTTCTGTGAGGATCAGTGGGTGCTCTGTCTCCATAGCACACTTCCTTAATATCGCATCGGGTCCCATTTTGTATAACTGACTAGCTATAATTCAAAATTCTACAACACGTACCACTAATTGTTTCTTTTGGGGAATTGTGTACTCACTAGGTGCCATTCTTGTTGACAGGAAATGGACTATGTTTGTGAAGTGGTCGTCAATATTTCTAATGGCAAACAACTATGCATCCGACAGTGTATCCTCCAAACTGTTGGGTTATTCGCCATGTTTCAACCTCGAAAAGTGGTCAAGGCCCTTGTTCATTCTTCCTAGCTTAACTATGATTTCAAAATAATATTCTTGAACAACAGAAGCCATCTGCATATTCACCCCCCAAACATTGGCTTGTTGACTAGGTACTTTAGCGTAGAGTGATCTGTGAACATTTTAAAGTGTCCTCCCAACAAGTAGTGGAGGAATTTTTGCAGTGCATAAACCATGGCTAGTCCTTCTCTTTTGGTGGCAGTGTAATTAAATTCAGCTGTAGATAGCTTCCTGCTAGCAAAAGTAAATTGATGGTCCATATCCCCTTCTCCAGGTTGTGCCAGTACTACTCCTAATGCAATAGAAGATGCATTGACATGCACATGAAAATCTTTGCTCCAATCTAGAAAAACCAGAATAGGTACAGTAACCATCTTTTGTTTCAGTGTGTCGAAGATCATCTGGCATTCTTCTGTCCAACGAAACTGACAGTCTTTCTTCAACAGCTTCTCCATAGGTGATGTAATCTATGCATATCCTTTGATGAATTTCATGTAATAGCCAATATGTCCCAGCGTAGTGCGTAGTTGTTTGACTGAAGTAGGAGGCTACAAATCAACTATAATTGCAATTTTTGATGGGTCAACCAACAATCCCTGCTTGCATACAATATTTACTAATAGTACTCCAAATGGTGAGAAGAATATGCACTTATTCATATTTAAAGAAATTTGACACTGCCTGCATTTATCCAACATTAGCCTTAGACATTCAATATGGTTTTTCAACAAACTAAACACAGTCCAGTCGTCAAAATATGCTTCTAAACATTTATGCAAGAACTCTTTGAAGGCTTCTACCACCACCTTGGAAAAGATGGCTAGGGCATTCTTCATTCCAAATGGCATCACTATATATTGGTAGGATCCCCATTCTGTGGAATATTTGGTCTTGTGGCAGTCCTCCTTTGAAATCTAGATCTGATGTTATCATGGAAATCAATCTATAAAAGAATATACCTCCTGGCCTCCCACATTATCTAATACTTCATCAGTGAATGGTGTAGGGAAAGGGTCGTGCAAGAAAGCATCATTCAACTTCCTCAGATCTACGCAGATCTTGATCTCACATATCTTCTTGTCTTGTACTACCATAGGGATAATCCACTCTGACTCTTCGACGGGTTCTATAATCCATGCTTCTAACATTCTGTCGAGCTCAATCTTCACTTTTTCCTTATATTTCAGGTTATATTTGTAGGGTCTTTTCTTGACTGGATTTGCACCTAGTTTCAAGGTTATCCTCATCTCTCCCATAGGACCTTTGATACCTTTCATATCAGTGAACTTGGTCGAAAACAAGTCCTGATATTTGTGCAGCAACTCTGTAATCTTGTCAATGGTAGTAGCATCCCAATAATATCCGACATTGGCAAGATTTGGTGTCTCCTCTATCCCAATATTGAATTTTTTTAATCCTGATTGGCTGACCAATAAATGGTATCTCCACTCCTGGTCGTTCCACATCTCTTTGACCTTCTTTTTCAGTTATGTGTACCTTCCTGGGGTCATCATCATCAACATTGATGTTGTAGCAATTCTGCAATTTTTGGAGAGGCGCAGTCCATTCATCCTCTTATTGTTCCATAGAGAGGCTAGATGCCTCCTTGAATACCTTCTTTCTCACAATCTGTAATGCTTGGTCTACTGAAAGATATCTTCTTTCAAATAAAAAGGTGGTTACAAAATTTTGAATCATACCTTCCCAGTCTGCAGTGATGAGGCGCAGTTCTACTTGAAGGTACCAATTGATAGGGGTCGTATCCAGTGTGTTAATGAATATGTGCACCCATTGTTCTCGAGGGATGTCACTCAAGGCCTCTTCGTAGATTTGTACATGGTCCTTTGGGAAACTTCAACTGGTATACCTTACTTCGCAACTGACTACTTGTGTCGAGAACTACGCTCTCATCAAGGTTCTAAATTGTGCCTAGTATGTAATATTACTTTTGTGTGTCCCCCACCATCTTGTTGGTTGTGATTTCAGGGCCTCATCCATTGCCAATAGCCTCTTTTGTGTTGGTACATTTGCTTCAAAATTTGATAGGAAGTCTTCTAAAGGGTTCAGACCATCAAAGGTGGGTAAGTTACTTATTGTTGTGTCGATCCAGTGGACTTCTCTGGTTAAGCTAGCACATCTTCTGGTGGATACTTCATACATCTGGTTCTATCAGTTTTCCAGTGCTTCTTCTGAATCTGATGAACACACAATGTCACTTCACCAGCTCATATTCCCATTGGCTGTAGGGTTGATGTAATCATGTTGTCTGGCTGTCAGTTTGTATATGTTTTCTAGTGCATATGCGTAGTCTTCTCCTTTGATGGACTCTATGTATCATTGACCTTCATCTGGATCTAAATGTGCAATGACCCTAAGGCCATCCTTTTCAAAATTCATGCGTCTCTTCTTTAAGTCAACAACAATAGAGTTATCAAAGGCCCAATCAATTCCTAACAGTTCAGGGTAAGGACAACTATTGTCAACTATTTAAGTTACCTCAAAATCTACAAACTTTCTTACTCCATCGATGTCCACAGGGACATGCTCCAATCATCCAAATGGGCTGACGACTTGCTGACTAGACATCCTAAGCCTGATAGGGGAGCATATCAACTTCGGTTTTCCCATCTGTGCCCAAGTGTGCTTCGTCATGACATTGACCTCTGACCCTAAGTTGAGGACTACATAGTCTATCTCATACTCTCCTATTTGAGCATTCAAATGTAATTCCTTATTTTTCCTTCTCTTCTTACCAATTTGGTGTACTTCCCTATTCAATAAGGGGTCTTTCTTTCCTAGTTCATACTGTTTGATTAAGTTCTGTAGATCTCTTTTCTTTTTTTTTATATGTCTGGCGGAATCAACAACTAGTTGGGCACGTGCTCGCGTTACACGTGGTCGTGTTATCCAAATTCTACCACTATAACCTCCAGGTGTGCCCACGATGCCCTTTACGTGGCACACATTGTAATTCGGGGGGAGTTGAACTCGAAACCTCATGGAACTTCATTGTCACAGCACTTGCCAATTGAGTTGCCCCCCCGGGGGATAAGTTCTGTAGATCTTGCACAATGTTCCTGTCCTGAATTAAATTAAAACAAGTGTATAAAAAGTCCATGAGCTTGCTTACCTCTTTTCCTTCTCTTGGCAAAGAAGACTGATCAATTGCGTGAGGCATTTCATACTCTCTTATTTCTGGCTGTGTTTTTGACAAGGAACCTTAATCTTCTTTTAATTCTTGTCTTGCTTCCTCAAAGATTTGTCTTTCATTCTTTGCATTAAAGGCTTGGGTCTTCTCTGTGGCTTTCCTGATACCTTAGTCTTTTGCAATATTTCCTTGAGTCATTCTATCCTCTCCTATAGTAGCGCCTCCTCTGGTTATGATAGTGACTCTAGGGTCTCATCCACGAGGTTCACCATATATCAGTTTCACTTGTGGGTTCTTTTGAGGCCCTCGTTTTTCCTGAAGCTTAGCAAGAAACACATGACATTCTTCTATAACATGGTCAAATGAGTTGCAGTAAATACAAGTGGTACAAGGGTTCTGACAATCCCTTTCAAGGTGTCATGGTTGTGCGTAGTTGTAATGGATGATCTATCTTTGGCCTCGACTCATTCCTCCTCCTCGTCCTCTTCCTCTGAATCCATTGCGAGGATTTAAGTTTCCTCTCCCAGGAGAGTTATATTGTGTAGAATTTCCCTCTTGTTGTACTTCACCTTGGATATTATATATGTCTCTTGACCTTTCGTGTGTGATAACATAAGCCCTACAATATCTATCATCATGTCCTACAGACTTACATAATGTACAATATAAATTTGTAGGTGTTTGGACATACTTATGCATGTAATAGCACTCACCTTTGCGGTGTCTATTTCTGCATACTTTGCACTAGGGCAGGTTGACTTGCTTCAAGGGGCTTGGTGCTCCTGAGGCCAAATATTCATGGAATAAAGGGCAGTGTTCCTTATCATGGCCTTCTGATCAGCATCTTACACACCAAATATTGTCTCATTTGTCCTTCCCCTTGTCCTTCTTCATATCCTTGACCTGTAGAGACAAACTAGTCAGTTGGCTCAAGATTTGGCTCATACCTGGGCTGGATTCTCCCATAGGAGCTGATTTAAGTTTCATAGTGATCTCCAATGCCTCAACCCGCGAAGCGATTTTCTATTACATCATAGGAATTCTGATGTGTGGTAACAGTGCAGTGATGAACCATTCTTTATTCTATTCATCTAGGATCTGAAAAGTTAATCGACCTGTTAAGATTTTGAATCTTTGATCGAACTCCCATACCAGTTCGTCTACTTTCTTCTTGATCTCCTTCAGTTATGTAATAAATTGAGATTCTGACTTAGGTTTCTTGAACTCTATGATCAACGCATTCTTGATCTTTCCCAATCACTTGGGCTACGCAAGTCCTTGGACAAGCTTCATGTACCATCTCAGTGCGTGATCCCTTAGGGTAGTGTTGAACTTGCTCCTTTTAACAGTTTCATCGGTGACATTTTTAATATTCCATACAGCTTCGCACAGAAACTAATGTTGATCAGGATATTTAGATCCATCTCCCCTAAAGATAGGTATCCTCATCTCATCTGCCATATATCTTCCTAGGGTTCCTGACTAAATATGTGGTGGGCTACTATGGACAGTGTTATGGATGCTTTGGTGACTAGGATTACTTTGGTTGCTTACTACTGAATCAATAGGAAGTATAACAGTACTTACTTCGATGGTCTACACGATTTCTGAGGTTTAAATTTCTCTTTGTCGAAGCTCTTCAACTCATTCTTCCTCTATTTCGGTGGGTTCTGAGTGTTCTTTGTCTGTCAGATATGCTTCCTCTCTGATGTAGAAACCCTCTTCCTCATATTTTTGCTTAAACAGGTTCTCAAGGTGAACCCCTGTGAATATTCTTCCACTACGTGCATGTCAAGATTTTGTGTCATTGTCGCCATCTAAATTCTTGAACATTAGTATTTTCAAATCCAGTCAATCTATTGTATCTTCAAGATGTTCTTTTCATGCAACGACATCTTGATTCTCAGCTTCAGAAAGTGAAAAAATTTTCCTTTGGATCCTTTGAAAAAGTATCTCTCGACTTGGCTATATGATTCTATTCCATCAACAACAAACTCTGCAATGTACCCTCTAATGGTACTATCGAACCATTTATCTACTGCTCGTGATATGGTGTTATCATCTTTCTTGACCTTCTTGATCAACTCCGATGTCCAAACCACATGAAGTCTAGATCGGATCTCGAACTGGTTATCGTCTAATCCTGCTAGCCACTCATACAGCTCATGATGGATCCCTCCAAACAATATCTCGTGTATATATATAAAAATGTACTTCTCCAACCATTCCTCTGAGCTAATATTAGGGTTCTTGTTATGGGCTTCAACGAATTCCTTTTCTTGATCTTCTATCCACTTTTGAGTTTTTGTCTTCGATGAAAACCACCTTGAAATTCCCTTCAAGAAGATTCTTGTCCCAGCAATGGACCCATTTGTTGGCATAGGGGAAAACCGAGGGTTCAGCTCCAAGAGCACACCAACAAGCCCTAGCTACTACCCCTTTCAGCAACACCTACGAAGCAGATGCAGTCTCACCTGAAGAAGCTATGAGGGGGTTGCAGGAAAAAAATGTCTACAACCAGGGGAATATCAAGTGGATCTAGTACAACAACAACACAACATGCATCTATCACTTATCAGGCTAGATCTACCCTACGTAGTTATAGATCTGATCTAATACAACAATGAAAATAACAATATAACAATGACAGAGATCAAAGCATCAACCACACACACAACACTAGATGTACGTGGTTCACCCTCTCTCTAGGGCTACACCCACAGAACTGTGTTATATTATATTGATGTAAAGCATACAATTCTTTTCTGTGCTCTTAGCTCACATATCTTCTTTCTTATTCTCTCTTTCCCTCACCTTCTTGCACACCCAGTTGTAGGACTTGACCTTCACACACAACTGAAGATCTTATGATACCAGAAGGATCTCTCTCTCAGCACTTCCCTCTCTCAATACAATAATATCTCATCACAACAATGGAGCTAGATTGACAACAATATCCTACCAACCCAAAATACAAACCCAACCTAGGCCCTTTATACCTCTATTTATACATTACAATCATTCACCGACAACCCTAGGCCGAAACCTAGGTGCCAAAACCCTAGATACCAAAACCCTAGGCGTCTAAACCCTAGGTCAACTTGACCCACTTTTTTCCTGGCTTCGTGTTATAACCCTAATTTTCACCAGACATGCTT
>JZKD02S0182487.1:5563-22935 GCA_000966675.3 Picea glauca | reverse complement strand
CAGTTGTCGTATCTGACGCACCCACACACACACACATGAAAAGGATATAACACATACCCAACACTCTTGACCCTTATTTATACATTACAATGACTCCCGGACAACCTTAGGCTGAAACCTAGGTGTCAAAACCCTAAAATTCCAAAACCCTAGGTGTCTAAAACCCTAGGTCAACTTGACCCATGTTTTTAGGGCTTCGCCAGCCTGCCTTTCCTTCTTTCCCACGAGGTGCAACAAAGCATCTATTGGTGGATTTTTCCGCTTGCTGAGTTGTCCATGATCCCTCTTCCTTGCTGATATTTCTTCCTCGGTCTTCTCATTCAATGACTCTCTTCTCTTACTCCACTCCTTCTTTTCTTCTTCTTTAACCACTTCGACCCAATCTCAATCAATGTGCTTTCCACGCAGTTCATACTTCACACTTCTTTCCTTAATCTTCATAATATTCCATAACCAAGGGCCCACACTAGTGTTTTGTGATTAAACCCTAGATTATACTTCTTAAGGAGTGGAGAAGAGGAGACATATTATTTGGGAGGACTTGCTAGTGTAATACTTGCTTGTTGGATAATTTTGTTGTCAGCTAGGGATTTATTGATTTTCCCTAGCTAGGGGTTTGGAGAGCTAGATGATTGTACTAGCATTCAAATGAGGCTATGTTATGTACATGAAATTCATCTTCATATATATATTCAAATTGTTCAACACTAATGTGGAGGAATATAAGGCATACTTGTTAAAATTTTGGTATGCTCGTTTAATCATAGACAATGTCACATCATTGTCACCCAACCATAGGAATTCACTATGCCACCCCAAGCACACTAACCTTTTCTTAGATAGAATTATTCCGGCAAGTCCACACTAGAACCAATAGATAAACCATAGCCACAATAATGTTGTGGCAACATCACAATAGATAAACCAAATATAGCGTACACTACACCAAGAGAAGCATAAGAGAGATACTAGAAATACTACTACATTATTCCTCCATACCTACGCCCTCTCCAGTTGCAACTGTAGCTCTCCAAACTGGTGCATTGGCTAAGTGAGTGAGTCTACAAATGAGCTAAGGCATCACCTTATTTATACTTAATTTTCTAGTGAACTTTTCCCATAGGGCCGGGCTGTCTTTTCTGGCAAATATAATTTACTTTGACTTTTTTTGGCAAGGCCAACTTCTCTTTCTGGGTTTCTTATTTCTTTATTATTATTCTCCTTGGGCTGACTTCTCTTCTAGGGTTTCCACACATATGTTTAATGGTTCTCTTACTTCTATGATATTCTAATCCAAGTACAAAGGTTACACTTGGAGGTTAATACCTCTCGCAGCTACCAAAACATAAACACTCCCTCTTAGCTAGGGAGGTATTAACTATGTTGTTCTTCATGTAATGGTCTCAAATAAATCCATCCATATCACATGGCATGGGAAATACTCGCATAGTCTTGTAGACCAGTCTACATGTATCATTACCATAGCCACACAGGCTATCTCATGATCAAATAGATCATGTCTCAAGTAGCATGGCTACATGGCCATCTCATGATCAAATAGATCATGTAACGAGTAGCATAGCCATACATGTTATCTCATGATCAAATAGATAATGTCACAAGTATCACCATCATAGCTGCACATTAACAATCTAGTTGGAAAACACCTCCAACACTATTGGTTATCCTTCCATCTAGTAACCTTTGATGCTATTGATCGATACTCTAACTGGGAATCATCTCTGACACTACCGGTCGGCATATAGTTCATACAGAACTAGTAACTCGCCAACTCGCACTAAATATGGCATCTAGTTCATAAAAAATTAGTAACCTCTTGTTGGCACAGGGGAAGACCCAGGGTTCAATGCTACAACAACGCACCAACAAAACCCTAACTACCCACCCTTTCATCAACACCTATGAAGTAGATGAAGTCTCACCTGAGGTCAAGGTAGGGGTGGTTGCAGGACTCCAGTGCCTGCAACCTTAGCTAGGACACATATATGTGATTGTAACACATTAACATAGCACTTAGCAGTTATATATCATTAGTATTTAACCTTAATTTACAGCGTAGATAAACCCTAAGAACAGATCAACGCAGTAGTCTACAAGATCTAATACACCCAAGCACTTAGCACATAAATATAGATCAGATCTAGCATTCATTCACATTATTAAGAACAAAACATCAACAAATCTATCCAACATTCATCTATATCAAAGCACTAAGAAAGTAAACACATAAACACATCAATACATCGCACAAAGCATAGAAACATAGGATATACGTGGTTCACCCCCAGTCTGGAGCTACGTCCACCAACTCTTCTCTTCTTTATTATCTTTCGTCAATCTTCTACATGCACAGAGCCACAAGATCCTACTCCTCATAGGACAAGAGATTTGCGTGCACCTTGCCAGATCCTCCTTCCCTGAGCTAGGTTACAGCACAAAGCCTTTACATAATCCCTTACAGTCACTTGCACTTAGCTCTGTAATTTCTCAACACAACATGCACACAGAATTTACAATCTACACTCAGCACTTGGCATTACACCCTTGAGTCATTACTTACATCACCCAGATTTATATTTATACATTACAAAAAGGTCCTGAACATGGGTAAACCCATGGGATGACATCCCCATATTCATTACATAAGCCCAAAACCCAAAAATCCCAAAAAAGGGGATGAGATCCCACGATCTATGCTTCGACATGTGCTTTGCCTTCAACAGCCTGTCGAAGTCCCAAAAGTAGGTAAAACATGACCAAGGATCCTCAAAACTTGGTCAAGGGCCAATAGGCCCCCAACACTCACCTGTGACTCATCCTGAGTCACTATGGTCTGGGTAGCTCTGCCTCAAAATCCTCAATCTTCACTCGAGATTCTTCGACCTGTTGTTGCGCCAAGGCCTCCTACTCGGAAAACTCTTGGATAACTACTTCGTTGGCATGTCCCTCTAAGCGTTGTTTAGCTGCAGTGACGACTTGTTCTAGTTCTTCTCCTTGGCCTTCAATCTCTGCGAATAGTTGGCAAGCCTTGTCCTAGATTGGATGGAGCCTCTGAGTTACTTCCATGACTTTGATCTGAATGGTTTGGACCTATTGTTGAGAAGTGCATTGTTCTTAGGATCACTTCATCCTCTCGACTACTGATAGGGGCTTCAACTACGCCTGTATTGTTTTTTCTTGCTTCTTTGCCTCCTGGACCTGTGACTCCAGTGCCTTCAATTCAGGATCCTCAATGAGTCGCTCATAAGTCTGGGCACTGCAATCACTTAGTTGTTTACATTCCATGGTGAGGGGCTTGATTCTCTCAACTGTGCTTCGAGCAGTTTCTTCTCTTTGATCTCGTACACCCTATGGAGTGTTGGGAACTATTCATAGCTACAAATATGTGATTCTCTATTGAAGTTGTTGGATAGCTTATGTCAGATGTGTTACTTGATGCTCTACTAGTTCTTTTTCTTTTTTCTCTAAGCCTATCACAGAGAAAAGTTCTCTGCTAACTGCTTCTTTGACTCTGAGCTACTCTGTGATCAATTTCTCTTTCTCTTTCTAGATTTGTGCTTTCTCCTCTTCAAACTTTGTTTGGAGAGAAACCTTTTCCTGCTGTGTAGCTTGACGTTTCTCTATGAATACTTTTTCCACTTCTTTAGGGCCTCCATATCCTATTCTGTTTCTTCATGTGCATGACGAAGGTGAGCTTCGGTCACATCAGCTAGTATGCAGAGTTGGGTAGGATCATCTCCCAACTATGGTGCTTCTGATGGCGAGGGTGTAGTGGATACTGCGTGGCTGGATTAAAGGGCCTGTTGTACCCCTTTGATTTCAACCTCGATTATGTCATGCATATCCTCCTTCTTGGCTTCATGTTTCTGCAAGACATCCTGTGAGGCATATGCTATAGCTGCAATGATGAATTCGAGGTCATCAACCATAAGCACGGTTTGCATTGTGGTTTTGATCACTCTTGAATTCTTCCGTGAGGTAGGTTTCGTGGGGGAAACCTTTCGTTTCTTCGAGGGATCAACCTCATCAACAAGACCCCTAGGTGGTGTTACTTCGCCTTGTTTCTACTGATCATCTTTTCCATCAACTTCGTCATCACCTCCTCATCCTGATGATTTTGAAGTGGTTTATTCGGATGCGCTGCTCAGGTTTTGTACCTCTTCGGTCTTCTTCCTTCTATTGGTTCCAGGTGTGTCATGAGTGGTCTCTTAGCTGCCAATTAGTTCAGGATTAGACATTTCTGCAGGGTCAGTAGGGATAAGGAGGTCTGTTGACCAATCCTTAGTTATCTCGTCAAGGTCCTCCTCTGTGAGCTTATAGTATGATTGAATCTCTTCTTTATGCTCGTCTGCGCGTGCAGTGATATAAATGAAGTGTCAATCTACGCAAAACTTCATGAGAGTTTTGAACCGGTGCAGGGTGGTCAACGTCATGTGAGGGATAGTATGTGTGGAATACTGCATTCGACTGCCATTGTTTTCCCATATCACTCAAGTACCATAGCATGGTGAACTTCGCAGTGAGTGGTTCGAATGGCTCAATGTCTAGGAAGGTCGCACTTTTTGACATCTCCCAAGAAATAAAAGTTATGAGGATCAGGAGCTAGCTAAAGTGGAACTCATAGCCCTGATCTTGAGCTTCGAGGCAATCCAATTCTAGTTGGTTGACTAGGTACTTCACCCAATTCTTCTGGAGTCCTTCTACACATTTCCCAGCGAGATCAACAATGAATCCTATGACCTATGTAGGTCTGTTATTTCTCATGAGCTTTCCTGTGATCAGCTGCTAGGCTAGGCGCACTGCACCATTATGGATGGAAGCTACCTTGTAGCCTCATGTCCCCTTTTCTACATCACCATATGTGTCTTTGATCCTCTGTCTCAATGCATGATTTGTAGCCTTCTCTGGGTAGAATTCTTGTGGGTTGGGTCCATGCATGCTCAATCCAGTGATCGTATGGATCAATGTCAAGTTGACTGTGATGCATTAGTCTAGCCATAGATAGTCGCCATGGTAACATGATAGCAGGAGCTTAACACATGCGTTAACCTCCTAGTGCCTTCCAAAGTGTGGAATCTTCATCACATTCAAGAGGGTGGACTGCGCGACGTTCATAGTCCATGGCTGGGAGATCATTTTCAAGGTCTTCCCCATCATCCTAGTCAAATACTTGTAAGGAGCGAGCATGTTGTAGTTATTGCGGTCCCCTAGGTTGAAGTTGTTGAATTTTAATGTCGCGATCTTATCCTGCTACGTTCTAACTGCACATATCCCCTTCAAGAGGTACGCAGTAACCATAGTGTAATCAAAGTCTCTTGGGACACTGTCACGATTCATCATGCCCACCAAAGGTGGATGTAGTTGGGTAGGATAGTCAGGATTAACTTCATGTTCACCAAGTCATCTCGATGTTTGGTTCTTTTCTCTGTTGTAAGTCGAGATGGTCTAGATCCATGAGAAGTCGATGGGGAGGCTTACACTCCTCTCATCGATGAGGCTTGAACTCCGACGGACATCACCTTCTCATCCATAAGGTCAATTAGAACTTCTTCGACAAATTTCTCTGTGGCATTGAGCTCGTCCAAAATGCATGCTTAGATTGGATAACTCAGGTGGATGAATGAGTGCTCAAAGCAATAGAACGGGTGTCGATACCAATAAACATAGCATGGTAGCAATGAGTTGGCTAGGATACAATTCTCAAAAGTGTTTTCGGTGCAACAGTCAACGCAATATGTATATAGCAGTGTAATGGATCTCTACAATGGACGAGAGGCCTTCATCAATGCGGTTATGTCCATTGTGGTGTGGTCCCAACGATCTGATGGAAAGATTTTTGGCCATAACTATTGTTCTAACCATTTGGGACCATCGTTCTAACGGTCATAATGCCTCCAACGGTTAAATTTATTCACCATGGCGAAGTGTCAGGTTGTGTTGTTCTGATATCCCGGTGAAGTTCCATTTTTACAAACCTTCCTTCTGCGAAGTCCCTTCTGGAACATTATGGAACTTTTCTATCTTTTCTCTCTTCTTATTGAGCTTTCTAGCCTTCTTCCCTGTAATATTCTTCTCAGTATTAATCTTTCCATTCTAATTCCTATCTCCTTTTAGCATAGTAAATTCGCGTTGTTTATGGTCTTTTGTAGGGTTCAAGGCCAATACTTCTTCTATGTCTGGGGTAGGTGCCCTAGTCTTCAATGAGTCTTCTTGTGTTCTTTCAACTTTGACGTCCAAGTTTCTGGTTCTGAACAACTTTGATCTATTCTCTTGTTCTTCAATCAAGTGTGTTATCCTCCTAGTCATGAAATCTTTTAATTCTTGCTTCTTTTGTTCTAAGACTTCCTCTTCTTTTCTTTTGGCCTGATCCTTCTCAATACAAGTTTTTCCTAGTAACATAGAAAATGGGGCGTTGCTCTCAATAAATTTAACAACCTCGAAATATTCTTTTGTCGAAGTTCCATGAGCACTCATAGATATCTGCGTAAGTCTTCCACATAGGGTTATCAGCTTTCCTCTGAATAATYCTATTCCTCCCAATGAAGGAATCATAGCAGGCTTTACCAAATTTYCCCAAGTTCTTTMTGTCATGATATTCACCTRTGTTTYCTCATCCAAAACACATTCAATGTCGAAGTMTCCTATTCTTGTTTCTATGCATTCATTTTCTTTGAAGATATCTAATAAGTTGATATCTTGTGATCATTTAGGGTGGCTTTCATTTGTAGCAATACATTCTCTGATTCTTTCTGGGTTTCTTCCATGGTCTTAGTTTCTTGATCTTCCTCAGGGTTTTCTTGTCTCATATTCATTTTTTCAAACTTAGCAATCATTCTAGGGAAATCCAAAACTTCATGGTCCATAGATTTACAACAAATACAACTAGGTCTTCTACTAGGGCATTCCTTAGCAAGATGTCCCAGTCTTCTACAATTATAACAAAGGTTTAATCTTATTTTTCTTTGAAATGATCCCCAACCTTTCCTGTACTACGCACTAGGATCATAGTAGCTAACCTGCAAAAAATTATTTCTAGGGTCCTGCATCCATTTGCTAGTCCAAATATTCTTTCTATGCATAGGAATAACATATATTTCATTATTTCTATTAGATCTACTCATATCAAACCTTCTTTCATCTAGTTATGCCCTATTTTTCGAGTTAGGACAAAATTTATCAAACATACCTAGATCCATACTTTTGAAACAAAAATTTACACTTATCTTACCTTTTTAAATCAAAAATTTTCATTGTTCTTACCTTTAACAAAGAACAAAGCTTTAAGATCTTACCTCTTTTCTTCAGATCTGAATTTTATTCTTAGCACAGAGCTTCACAAGTCAAGTAGACTACTGCACACTAAAGAAACAGATCTACAAACATAGATTTATTTTCTTCAGTTGTCAGCAAACACAGTTTCAGGTCCCGAAAACGGAACCATTTTTTGGCACAGGGGTAGACCCAAGGTTCAAAGCTACAACAACACACCAACAAAACCCTAACTACTATCCCTTTCGGCAACACCTGCGAAGCAACTAAAGTCTCACCCGAGGTAGAGGAAAGGGTGGTTGCAGGACTCCTGTGTCTGCAACCTTAGTTGGGACACAAATTTGTTATTGTAACACCTTAATAGAGCACTTAGAAGTTATAGATCATTAGTATTTAACCTTAATTTATAGCACAAATAAACCCTAACAACATTTTAGCGCAATAGTCTACAAGATCTAATACACCCAATCACTTAGCACATAAAGATAGATCATATCTAGAATTCATTCACATTATTAAGAACAAAGCATCAACAGATCTATCCAACATTCATTTATATCAAAGCACTAAGAAGGTAAACACATAAACACATCAATACATCACACAAATCATAGAAACACATGATATACAGGGTTCACCCCCAGCCTGGGGCTACGTCCGCCAACTCTTCTCTTCTTTATTATCTTTCGTCAATCTTCTACATGCACATAGCCACAAGATCCTACTCTGCATAGGAAAGGAGATCAGTGTGCACCTCGCTAAATCCTCCTTCCCCAAGCTAGGTTACAACACAAAGCCTTTACACAATCCCTTAGAGTCACTTGCACTTAGCTCTGCAAGTTCTCAACACAACATTCACAAAGCATTTACAATTTTCACTCAACACTTAGCATTACACCCTTGCGCCCTTACTTACATCGCCTAGCTTTCTATTTATACATTACAAAAAGGTCCTAAACATGGGTACACCCATGGGCCGACATCCCCATACCCGTTACATAAGACCAAAACCCAGAAATCCCTAAAATGGGGCCGAGATCCCGTGATCTCCACTTCGACTTGCGCTCTACCTTCGACATCCTGTCGAAGTCCCAAAAGTAGGTCAAACATGACCAAGGATCCTCAAAAATTGGTCAAGGTACAAAACCTCTAGTTGGCACACTAGGAAACTGGTCCACAGTGACCAAGCATCTAATCACAAGGATTAGGTGATGTAGTATGCACACACTACCCATCTATCCCAAGGCTAGGAAACATGTCCAACCACACTGGTTGGCCCACCAGCTAAAATTTGAGTAACTAACCAGCCCTGAAGGCATGGAATTTACTGACCTTGTGCAAGGTCATGATGATTGGTGCCACAATCAGTAACTTTGTGTACTATAATTTTTCACTAGAGTAGAAATCTACGTACCAGGATTTTATCACTGGAGTAGCAATCTACGTACCAGGATTTTATCACTGGGTTAGTAGTAACTCGACATCCTAGGATTTATCACTGGAGTAGCCATATGTGTACCAGGATTTATCACTGGGGTAGTAGTAACTTGGTGTACTAGGATTTATCACTGGAGTATCCATCTACATACCATGATTTATCATTAGGTTAGCAGTAACTTGGCGTACCAGGATTTATCACTAGAGTATCCATTTGCAGACCAGGATTTATCATTGGGGTAGCAGTAACTCGATGTACCAGGATTTATCACTAGAGTAGCCATCTGTGTACCATTCTTTATCATTGGGGTAGTAGTAACTTGACTACCAGACTTTTTCACTAGAGTAGTCGTACACATCATCTTGACTGGTGCAACAGTCAATACTCAATCATGAACCACCTATTGTCTAGTTGAGTCACATCTGTAATCCATCACACTTATGCAACACTTCCCACTACATTGGGAACACAACACTTCCCGCTGCATGGGGAACACTTCCCACTACCTGGGGAGAACAACACTTCCCGCTACGTGGGGAACACTCCCCATTATCTAGGGAACACAACACTTCCCACTACATTCTCATCTTTAGTGACATATCGAAGCTTCATTTCTCCCTTATATACCATATTTATGATATAATGGTACATGATATTGATGTTCTTGGACTTGTCATGGAACACTAAGTTCTTTGTCAACTTCACACAACTCTAGTTGTCACACCAAATACAAGTCACCTCGAACATAAGATCAAACAATCATGAAAGCATCCTTAGAAGCCACACTGCTTCATTGTTAGTTGAACAAGCCGCTATGTACTCTGCTTTAGCTGTAATGAGTGCCACATTAGTATGATTCTTTTCAAACGATGAGATCATGGTTGATCCCACACTGAAGAAACATCCATATGTACTCTTCAGGTTTACAACCCTACTGACCCAATTTGAATCAATAAAGCCTTGCAAGCTTATCTCATGATCTAAAGCATATCTGAGTCCATAATCAATTGTACCCTTCAGGTACCTCATCACATGTTTTGATGTAATCAAGTGAACACCTCTTGGGTCAACCATATACTAACTCAATGTGTTCACTGCAAAACATATATATAGTCTCGTTTTTGTTAAGTACATCAACAACCCAATCATTTTTCTTCACATGGTGGCATCCATTGTCTCTAAAGATGTATCACTCAATAACTTTATATTTTTCACCATCAGTGTAGGCATGGATTTTACAGTTCATCATTTTGAATCTCTTCAAAATATCAACAGCATAATTTCCTTGGTTAAGGAAAATCTCATCAAGTTTCTACCACACTTCTAGACCCAAGAAATACTGCATCATACTCAGGTCTTTCATCTTGAATTCCGTAGTAAGCTTCCTCTTACTTTCAGTGATGAGCTTCTCATCTCTTTTTAGAAATAGGAAAACCACATCTAATAGTAGTATCATTGGTCCACTATCCACAACCTTGAAGTACATGTTGGAATCTTCTTTACTCTTGGTAAATCCCAAGCTCATCAAGAAATTGTCAGATCTAACATATCATGCCTTGAGTGCCTTCTTAGGCCTGTACAAAGACTTCTTCAATATGCATACATGGGACTCCTTCTCATGTAACTTTTGGTTGCTATATGTACACTTCTTCTGGCTACTGGAGCAAGTGTCTCATCATAATATTCCCCCTCTTGCTGGGATAATCCTTTGGCCACAAATCAATCTTTGTACATATCTATAATGTTATCTGCAACATGCTTGATATTGTATATCAACTTGGAAGTCACCAATGACTTCCCTTATGGTCTTGGAACCAAGAAAAATTCCATACCCAATCCCTCTGACTGGATTCCTCTTCGGTCATTGAAACAAGGGAATCTTCCTAGAAGATCTCATATCTCCTCGAAGCCTCTAAAGCTTTGATATAGCCTCCTCAACTAATGGCACTTTTCTATCAGTCATGGAAGACATATCTCTCTCCCATATGAATATGAGGAGGAATACTTTATGAATGAAATTATCTAAGCCACTGACTCTCCCTGAGATTGGGATCACTCTGAGTCTTCATGCTCCCTTTGAAGTTTGACTCCCTTTGATTCTATATAATCTTCAGAGCCATATAGTCTCTTAGTATGTGATTATTTCCTCTAAAGTCTCCTATGAATGGTCTTTGGGAGGATACTCCTCCCTACTGGATCATGAGGGTTGACTTCCTCTGAACTCTAGTTCCTTATGATTTGGTACTTGGTGGGGTCGTCTGCCTCATGATTAGTTAATCCATCTGCTCCTCATGATATGTCTCATCAATGCTATATATACCTTTTCATCCTACAAAGTGTCACGTGACCACACTGGTCTCTTCTTGGTTACTGCAATGATTCTAGGTAGGCCCTTATTGCTCTACTAACTCTTCCTAATCTGAAGAGTGATCAACTTCACTAGAGGATTTGTTTGGTCATCTTTGGAGAATTATTCTCCTTAAAATCAATCTCCATATGAGATACTTTGTATCTCGCAAAAGTACCCTTCTTCATTCTCCTTTTCTTCGATACATGGATGTATGTGGTTAAGTATACAACTTCTTATCTGGGTATTCATGTAGCAAACTAGATACCATCTATTATAGCTCCCCTTAGATTTATCACATGTGACCCACCCGGAACAAGAACAACAAGGGGAAAACAATATACAACAATAATACTCTTATAATAATAATAAGAACAATAATGAGAACAATCATCATAGTATATCCTTTTCAAAGCTATCACTTGTGGCTTTCCTGGAACAAGATCCAAACTAATAAATACAATAATGAGAAATAGGAACAACACTCTTCTAGTGTCGTGACCAATGGTAACCTTCCTAGAACAAGAAAATAAGAACAACAATATTTCCATGGTAACCTCCATAGAATTTACAAGATAACTTGCTCGAGACAAGAGAAACAAGAGAAAAAGAATTTTCCAATATAATAGCATTTTCATAACAATATATATGTGTTAGCAAGAATAAAATACAATTTCATGCTAATCAACATATCATTACCAAGGTGACCTACCTGGAAGCAAAACAATAAGTATCTCCTAGAGGAGATGTTAGTTCATCTTGAAAACAAATACAATAAGCATTTATATTAATAGTACTCACATGATACCAAGTATTCATTGTATATAGTAGTAATAGAACCTTTCAAGGATTGTTGTCACAACTATAGTGTTTACTTGTAATGTAGCAATTATCAAACTTGATATGTGCAAATTGGAAACTTATCAATTTAATCAATCAAACCTGTAACCTGGAGTTTTATCTTCAAGAATGAGTGTTTTTTTTATTTTCTTTTGAGTCTCCTTCACTCAAGATGATAAGTGTTTTGTCCAACCTATCCCCTGTACTAAGACAATATGCTTTCTTGACAGAAATCTGAGTTAGGAAATATAATGTAAGTAAACTCAAAAATCTCAACCTTAATCAATATAATACCTTGACTAGAGTCAGCTTATACCTTTAACTTTGACCAAAGGTTAGTATGATAATCATAACTTCAATAGATAAAAATACAACTAGATGTTCATAAGATCACAATAATTCCATAAAACCTAGATGCATATCAAATTAATCAAACCTGGAGTGCATTGTTCCTATGAATGTGCGGGATCTGAGATCCCTCTAGATCTATGATTGTTGTTTGGAAAAAATATCCCTTCTCCTTCAAATACCCTTAAGATAATGATACAATTTAAACATATACAAGTACATACCTCTGGTAGAAGCGACACACAACAATAGGCAATGGCACCATCTAGCAGTAGCGACAATTAATGATGAAACCAAAAATTTCAAGGTTCTCCAACTTGAAATATGAATATAGATGGATATGTGCTAGGGTAAGGTGCACTAGGACAACCAAAAATTAGTCCCAATACTTCACAAAAAATTTCACTGCAGTTGGTACTACAATTGGTGCTAGCACTATAATTGTTGTTGCAACTAGCATTGCAACTGGTGTTACAACTAGCACTACAACTGGTGTTGCAACTGGCACTGCAATTGGAATGAAGGAACTAGCATGAATGAATTGGCACGAAGGAACTGGCACTGCAAACCTAGGGTTTTATGAGGAAACCCTAATTTCTCAAATTCAAAAATTTGCAGCTCTTATCCGAGGAAGAGATGTGCCCTACTTAGGATACCTTCTTAGCGATTTCGGTAAGTGATCAATGAGCTTGGAAATGGGGGAAAATGAGGATGTTCCTTCCAGTGGTTACACTGTTACAAAGGAAACCAACTCTGATTCCATGTTAAAATTTTGCTATGCTCATTTAACCATAGACAATGTCACATCATTGTCACCCAACCATAGGCATCCACTATGCCACCCCCGAGCACACTAACCTTTTCTTAGATAGAAGGATTGTAGCAAGTCCACACTAGAACCAACACATAAACCCTAGCCACAATATTTTTGCAGCAACATCACAATAACCATACAAATATAGTGTACCTTACACCAAGAGAAGTACAAGAGAGATACCAAAAACACTTCTAGACTATTTCTCCAGACTTGCGCCCTCTCCAGCTGCAACTGCAGCTCTCCAAACTTGTGCACTGGCTAACTGAATGAGTGTAAAAATGAGCTAAGGCATCACCTTATTTATACTTAATATTCTAGTGAAATTTTCCCATAGGGACGACCTATCTTTTCTAGCAAATATAATTTACTTTGACTTTTTCTGGTAGGGCCAACTTCTCATTATGGGTTTCTTATTTCTTTATTATTATTCTCCTTGGGTCGATTTCTCTTCTAGGGTTTCCACATATCTGTTTAATGGTTCTCTTAATTTTGGAATATTATAATATAAGTACAAAGGTTACACTTGGAGGTTAATACCTCATGCAACTACCAAAACATCAACAATACTTACTGCTATAATAACAATTGTTATAAGTTAATTTCAAATATGGTTTATGTGTGAGAAAATTGTCCTAGAGGGCACACATTTGTTATCTTTTCTCTTATATTTCCTTGTTGATTAGGGTTGTTACGAAGTGAAATATTATTCGTTGTTGTTACTACATGAATTTTTTGAAGTTGCAATAAGTTGCACCTGTACAAAATTTCTACATGGTATCATAGCTATTTTGGTTGAGATTACTCTTTGGGTGAAAAAGGGGGCTGGTATTTCAATTGTGATATACCCAAGAAAGGTGTTTGACCTTGTTGAGGTTGTTGGGTGTGAAACCATAGGTCGATTGGGAGAACTGCTTGAACCCTAAAAAGGATTTTGTCTACTTGAAATATTGCTGATTTTTTCTCTTAAGGATTGTTTCAATATGTGTAAGTTGACTCGGTCTTTATAGAGAGTGTCACAAGTTGGAAGAGGCTTCTAATTTTGTTCCATGAAAGTTTAGGCCCTAGATAATTATGGAGGAAGACAAACTTTGGGAGCATATGAGAAGATGGTTCCAGAACCTACTAATCCAACATAATTGGTTGTTGATCAAAAGAGGGAAGCCAAATCTAGGATAATCACACTTGATTCAGTGAAGGATAATATCATCTCTCACATTGCAAAGAAAAAGACAAGTAAGAACATGTTTGGAGCTTTGGTTTAGTTGTTTCAAACCTCTTGTGTTTCTTGATAGATTCTCTTGCGAAACAGGATTTTAGTGGTTCGTATGAGCAAGACATATATTGTGGTGAGCTACATGCCTAGGATCATTGATTTAAGAAATTAGTTGGCCACCACTAGAACATAGGTGGAGGATTAGGAGTTGTTGTCCATTACTTTGAATGGCTTGTTCCTTCCTATATGTGTTTTCTTCTAGGATTTTTTGGGAGCAAGAGGAAGGCATGAGTGTGGAGCTTGGTGATGATGCAACTTATCTTGTGAGAGGAGTTGGCTCCATTTCCTTCTAGATTCCTTCAGTTGATGTTCTTGAGTTGAGTTACAAGTTGTTGGTTCATGATTTGAAGAAGAATATTCTTTTAGTTTCTTGTATAACAGATGAATAGTGGAGAGTTTCATTTCAGGGACAATAATGCATCATCAATGATTTTAGTTTAACTAGTTTAAGGATTTTGGATAGACATGTGAGAGAGTGTGGCCTTTTACAAGTTGTTTGATTATATAAATGTTGGAATTATTGTCATTGATTTCAAAAGATTAATGATGTCTTTAATGTCATATTAAGACATTACAATATGCACAACATTTCCAAGATATATATATAGATAGATAGATAGATAGATATATTAAAAAGGGTGTGCATGTGAAAAAGTAAAAAATGAAATGGTGGTTTCAAACCCATGGGTTTGGGATATTTTCCCATGGTATTTGGAAAAGTAAAATAAAAAGGGGAATTAATTTTTTAATTAATGGGCATGTCCCTTCATGAAGGGTTATGAAAAAGTATAAAAAGAGATAGTATTGAGAAAAAGTGTGTGTGTGTGTGTGTGAAAGATGTAGTAACATTTGAAGAAGTGGATGAGCAAAGATTTAATATCATTCCAAAAGAGAAGAGTGTGAAATGGCTTTCAAGTCATCTTGGAATTTTCACAATAATTTTTTTCTAGGACGTTTCAGACTGTGAAATTTTGAAGAGATGGAGTAGAGATCTCTGGGTAGATGTGCTAAGAATTTCAAATGTTGGTTCACTATGTTTTTAGAGATATTCTCTCTGGAAGTTAGGGTTCTTGAAATTAGTTTCAAACAGGTCATATTGATACTTTTTCTATAAATTAGTTTTTGGGATGTTTCAGACCTGGAAATTTTGCAAAGACAGAGGAGAGATCTCTGGGTACCTATGGTAAAAATTTCAGATGTTGGTTTGCTATAATTTTGAATATATGCCCTGTGGAAGTTAGGGATCCTAAATGCTATTGAAATTTGTTTCAAACAGGTCAGATTAGCATTTTCACTGTAACTTCTTTTTTTGGAATCTTTAGACTGAAAAATATTTACAGAACAGAGGAGACATATAGAAGTACCTCAGGTAAAAATTTCAGATGTTGGTTCATTGTACTTTCTAGGATATGATCTGTAGAAGTTAGGGTTTTTGAATGGTCCTGAGATCGGTTTCAAATAGGTCAATTTGGCATTTTCACTATAACTTATTTTTTGGGACTCTTCAGATTGTGAATTTTTTATAAAACAGAGTAGACATACAAAAGTACCTCAAGTAAAAATTTCAGAATTAGATTTGAAAAATTGGATTCATGGCATGTTGTACAAGTTATTTCTTGGGAAGAGGCCTAAAACAACAAGCTTTGGGAAAGTTACCATTTGGAAATTCAAATTTTAGTCAGGACTGATCAAGGAAGAAATAGTGAGTAGACCTAGTGAAGGAAAAAGCAACAAGCAAACCTGGTGAAGGAAAAAGTAGCAAGTAGATTCAATGAAGGTTAGTGCAAGTCACACAAATATATTTGATCAAAATCTGGACTAGGGGTCAAAATTTAGCCCAAAAATCAACATTCTCGGAATTGCCTCAAATCGTACGTGAGCGTATTCCTCGTCGTCATGAACCCAACGCAACTCGTTTCGTCTCAAACGGACGTCGGGAGCGATAGATATCGTGATCTGTTCGGAATGTCAAACAGGTAAAAAAAGGGACGCTGATTGAGCAGTCCGTACAGTCCATACAGGCTAACGTGGCAGAGTCTGTACATGCTGATGTGGTGACCGTATGGTGACATGGCACCTGCTGACATGGTGGTTTGTGATTAGCTGACAATTGGGTGAATGTTATTGTGACACGTGGCATCATTTGGGCGAATGGTAAGGTGCCACGTGGCCCAATCATGGGCTGCCATGTGGCACCCCTTTATTGGTCTATGGTTTGATTATTAAAATTTTTATGGACTTCATGGGGTTCGAACCGTGAACCTCCCCCATAGTCCAAAGCCTTTGCAAACTCCACATTACCAACGTGCCATGGTTTGATTCTTGTTTTATATATGAATTAATATATATTTAAATTTGAATTCCTTTGTGGTTGGCGCGGGGGTCCGGGTTGGGGCTTGGCCCCAGCCCCCGGTCACATTTATTTTTCATATGACCAGCATTGCCAAATTGCACGCGTGGTTTAAATGTGGTTTAAACGGTTGAACCAAACGACCCGCCACTTGTCTTCGTTCTATTTGCCATGTAAACGGAGCCCCTTTATCTATAGCGTGTGGTCGCATATGACCCCATATGCCCAAGAGCTTGGCGGTTAGGGGCTGGAGGCGCCCTAACCATCCTACAGTTTGCACAGTTATTCGATTGTGCACATGTGCTGGGTTTTAACACGTTTTGGGAGCGTGTTCTAGGTTCAAGCACACAGAGGTGCATTTTGGCGAACCAGTTTCAGCAAGGTTGAAGGAAGAGGATGGCAGTAGGCCTATCTTTCTCATTTTTTGGTCGATTGAGGTGCCGTAAAATCCCAGCTAGGGGTTTTTGGATGTCCTGAATCCATTGGCACTATTATCAAGGCCATTTGAAGACTTATTTTTCAGGTTTTTATCCATTGAAGTTTCAGCAAGCTCCAGGGAGCTTGAAGCCCTCATTGATGGAGGACATGTTTTGGTGAGCCTATGTTTGTTTTTTGTGATTGAATAATCATTTTTGGCTAATTTTTATGCTCTGAACACATTGGGACAGG
>JZKD02S0182486.1:1075267-1090219 GCA_000966675.3 Picea glauca | reverse complement strand
AGAATGAGATATGGACATTATGAGTTTGTTGTTATTTTGTTTGGTCTCACTAACACACCAACAACATTTATCTGTTTAGTGAATAGCATTTTCAGTCAATATTTGGATAATTTTGCGTTGGTATTTATTGACGACATTCTAGTGTATTCTAAAAAGGAAGAAAAACATGAAGAATATCTAAAGATAGTATTGCAGGCCCTAAGAAAACACAAGTTATATGAAAAATTTGACAAATGTGACTTCTACCAAAAGAGAATAGATAACTTAGGACATGTAATATCTGAAGAAGGTATTGTAGTCAACCCAAAAAAGATAAGAGCCATCATGGAATGGCCTATCCATAATGATGTCATGGACATTCGGTCATTCATGGGAATTATCAGTTACCACTATAGATTTATCGAAGGATTCTACAGGATTACATACCCAATCACATCTCTATAGAAAAAAGGGACTGAGATTAATTGATGAAATGTCAGGACAATTTTAATAAGTTAAAAGAAATATTAACAACTGCATCTATTTTAAGGGTAGCATACCCCGATAAATACTTTACAGTTTGTGTCGATGCAAGAAAAGAAGGTTTGGGAGGTGTCGTAACTCAAGAAGGGCACATTATTTGTTACGAGTCATGAAAACTAAAAGAGCATGAATGAAACTATGTCACAAATGACTTTGAATTATCAATGGTAATTCATGCGTTAAAAATGTGGTGACACTATATAATGGGCAGAAAATATATGATGCTAACCGATAACAGTGGTGTGAAATTCTTATTCAGTAAACTAGATCTTAATGCAAGGAAATCAAGATGGTTGGCCTTCTAGAGAAAATTTGATTTTGAGGTAAGATGCATCAAGGGTAAGGAAAACAAAGTGGAAGATGCCTTAAGTAGACGAATTCATGGGCTTTTTGAAATAAGTATTAGAAGGGAAAAAAGATACCTTGAACCAAGGATAAAATCTATAAGTAGTAATGATGAAAAATACATCAAAATAGTTGCAGATTTACAACATAATACAAGAAATTTAGACAGACCAGATCTGAGTTTAGATGGAAATGGACTAATAAGATTCAAAAATAGGTGGTGCATGCCAGATTCTGTTGAATTAAAGCTAACAATTTTGGATGAAGTACACAAGAATCCATATGTTGGTCATCCGGGATACCAAAAAATGGTAACAACATTGAAAAATTTGTTTTATTAGCCTAACATGAAAGGTGAGACAACAAAATACTTATCTAAGTGCCTAGATTGTCAATAGGTGAAGGATGAACACTAGCACCCAACCGGATTGTTACAACCTCTACCTATACCAAAATGGAAATGGGAGACTATCTCACTAGNATTATGAGTTTGTTGTTATTTTGTTTGGTCTCAGTAACACACCAACAACATTTATCTGTTTAGTGAATAGCATTTTCAGTCAATATTTGGATAATTTTGTGTTGGTATTTATTGACGACATTCTAGTGTATTTGAAAAAGGAATAAAAACATGAAGAATATCTAAAGATAGTATTGCAGGCCCTAAGAAAACACAAGTTATATGAAAAATTTGACAAATGTGACTTCTACCAAAAGAGAATACATAACCTAGGACATGTAATATCTGAAGAAGGTATTGCAGTCGACCCAAAAAAGATAAGAGCCATCATGGAATGGCCTATCCATAATGATGTCATGGACATTCGGTCATTCATGGGAATTATCAGTTACTACTGCAGATTTATCGATGGATTCTACAGGATTACATACCCAATCACATCTCTATAGAAAAAAGGGACTGATTTTACTTGATGAAATGTCAGGATAATTTTAATATGTTAAAATAACTATTAACAACTGCACCTATTTTAAGGGTAGCATACCCTGATAAATACTTTACAGTTTGTGTGGATGCGAGAAAAGAAGGTTTGGGAGGTGTCGTAAATCAATAAGGGCACGTTATTTGTTACAAGTCATGAAAACTAAAAGAGCATGAATGAAACTATGTCACACATGACTTTGAATTATCAATGGTAATTCATGCATTAAAAATGTGGTGACACTATATAATGGGCAAAAAATATATGTTGCTAACCGATAACAGTGGTGTGAAATTCTTATTCAGTCAACTATATGTTAATGCAAGGCAAGAAAGATGGTGGAAGATGCCTTAAGTAGAAGAATTCATGGGCTTTTTTAAATAATTATTAGAAGGGAAAAAAGATACCTTGAACCAAGGATAAAATCTATAAGTAGTAATGATGAAAAATACATCAAAATAGTGGCAGATTTACAACATAATACAGGAAAATTAGACAGACCAGATCTGAGTTTAGATAGAAATGAACTAATAAGATTCAAAAATAGGTAGTACATGCCAGATTCTGTTGAATTAAAGCTAAAAATTTTGGATGAAGTACACAAGAATCCATATGTTGGTCATATGAGATACCGGAAAATGGTAACAACATTGAAAAAGTTGTTTTATTGGCCTAACATGAAAGGTGAGACAACAAAATACTTATCTAAGTGCCTAGATTGTCAATAGGTGAAGGCTGAACACTAGCACCCAACCGGATTGTTACAACCTCTACCTATACCAAAATGGAAATGGGAGACTATCTCACTAGACTTTATCACAGGTTTGCCTAAAACCCCAAAGAAAAATATTTCAATTATGGTATCGATTGATAAACTTAGAAAATCTGCACATTTTGTTCCTGTGAAATCTACTTATAAAGCTATTAACATTTCTGAAATATTTATGAAGGAAATATTTATATTGCATTCTATTCCTAAAATGGTGATTTTAGATAGAGATGTCAAATTTAGATCAACGTTTTAGAAAGAATTGTTTGCAGGGTTGAATACTAACTTGAATTTCANTTATCTGTTTAGTGAATAGCATTTTCAGTCAATATTTGGATAATTTTGTGTTGGTATTTATTGATGACATTCTAGTGTATTCTAAAAAGGAAGAAAAACATGAAGAATATCTAAATATAGTATTGCAGGCCCTAAGAAAACACAAGTTATATGAAAATTTGACAAATGTGACTTCTACCAAAAGAGAATAGATAACTTAGGACATGTAATATCTGAAGAAGGTATTGTAGTCGACCCAAAAAAGATAAGAGCCATCATGGAATGGCCTATCCATAATGATGTCATGGACATTCGGTCATTCATGGGAATTATCAGTTACCACTGTAGATTTACCGATGGATTCTACAGGATTACATACCCAATCACATCTCTATAGAAAAAGGGGACTGAGATTAATTGATGAAATGTCAGGACAATTTTAATAAGTTAAAAGAACTATTAACAACTGCACCTATTTTAAGGGTAGCATAGCCTCATAGATACTTTACAGTTTGTGTGGATGCAATAAAAGAAGGTTTGGGAGGTGTCGTAACTCAAGAAGGGCACGTTATTTGTTATGAGTCATGAAAACTAAAAGAGCATGAACGAAACTATGTCACACATGAATTTGAATTATCAATGGTAATTCATGCGTTAAAAATGTGGTGACACTATATAATGGGCAGAAAATATATGTTGCTAACCGATAACAGTGGTTTGAAATTCTTATTTAGTCAACTAGATCTTAATGCAAGGCAATCAAGATGGTTGGCCTTCTAGAGAAAATTTGATTTCGAGGTAAGATGCATCAAGGGTAAGGAAAACAAAGTGGTAGATGCCTTAAGTAAACGAATTCATGGGCTTTTTGAAATAAGTATTAGAAGGGAAAAAAGATACCTTGAACCAAGGATAAAATCTATAAGTAGTAATGATGAAAAATACATCAAAATAGTGGCAGATTTACAACATAATACAGGAAATTTAGACAGACCAGATCTGAGTTTAGATAGAAATGGACTAATAAGATTCAAAAACAGGTGGTGCATGCCAGATTCTGTTGAATTAAATCTAACAATTTTGGATGAAGTACACAAGAATCCATATGTTGGTCATTTGGGATACCAGAAAATGGTAACAACATTGAAAAATTTGTTTTATTATCCTAACATGAAAGGTGAGACAACAAAATACTTATCTAAGTGCCTACATTGTCAATAGGTGAAGCCTGAACACTAGCACCCAACCGGATTGTTACAACCTCTACCTATACCAAAATGGAAATGGGAGACTATCTCACTAGACTTTATCACAGGTTTGCCTAAAACCCAAAAGAAAAATGTTNGTATTGTAGTCGACCCAAAAAAGATAAGAGCCATCATGGAATGGCCTATCCATAATGATGTCATGGACATTCGGTCATTCATGGGAATTATCAGTTACCACTGCAGATTTATCGATGGATTCTACAGGATTACATACCCAATCACATCTCTATATAAAAAAGGGACTGAGATTAATTGATGAAATGTCAGGACAATTTTAATAAGTTAAAAAAACTATTAACAACTGCACCTATTTTAAGGGTAGCATACCCTGATAAATACTTTACAGTTTGTGTGGATGCAACAAAAGAAGGTTTGGGAGGTGTCGTAACTCAATAAGGGCATGTTATTTGTTACGAGTCATGAAAACTAAAAGAGCATGAACGAAACTATGTCACACATGACTTTGAATTATCAATGGTAATTCATGCGTTAAAAATGTGGTGACACTATATAATGGGTAGAAAATATATGTTGTTAACCGATAACAGTGGTGTGAAATTCTTATTCAGTCAACTAGATCTTAATGCAAGGCAATCAAGATGGTTGGCCTTCTAGAGAAAATTTGATTTCGAGGTAAGATGCATCAAGGGTAAGGAAAACAAAGTGGCAGATGCCTTAAGTAGACGAATTCATGGGCTTTTTGAAATAAGTATTAGAAGGGAAAAAAGATACCTTGAACCAAGGATAAAATATATAAGTAGTAATGATGAAAAATACATCAAAATAGTGGCAAATTTACAACATAATACAGGAAAATTAGACAGACCAGATCTGATTTTAGATAGAAATGGACTAATAAGATTCAAAAACAGGTGGTGCATGCCAGATTCTGTTCAATTAAAGCTAACAATTTTGGATGAAGTACACAAGAATCCATATGTTGGTCATCCGGGATACCAGAAAATGGTAACAACATTGAAAAATTTGTTTTATTAGTCTAACATGAAAGGTGAGACAAAAAAATACTTATCTAAGTGCCTAGATTGTCAATAGGTGAAGGTTGAACACTAGCACCCAACCGGATTGTTACAACCTCTACCTATACCAAAATGGAAATGGGAGACTATCTCACTAGACTTTATCACAAGTTTGCCTAAAACCCAAAATAAAAATGTTTCAATTATGGTATCGATTGATAAACTTAGAAAATCTGCACATTTTGTTCCTGTGAAATCTACTTATAAAGCTATTAACATTGCTGAAATATTTATGAAGGAAATATTTATATTGCATTCTATTCCTAAAATGGTGATTTTAGATAGAGATGTCAAATTTAGATCAACGTTTTAGAAAGAATTGTTTGCAGGGTTGAATACTAACTTGAATTTCAGCACAAGCTACCATCCACAAACGGATGGGCAAACTGAAAAAATGAACCAAATTGTGGAAGATATGTTATGAATGTACATAAGGATGAAACAAACTATCTGGGAGGAATACTTGTACTTAGTGGAATTTGTGTACAATAATGGTTATCAAACATCGGCTAAGATGATCCCTTTCGAGGTACTATATGACAAAAAGTGTAAAACTCCGATTCGCTGGGATAACCCAGTTGGCAGACTCATGATGGGACTAGAAATTCTCCAGGAAATGGAGAAAATGGTAAGAAAGGTACAACAGAATTTAAAAGAAGCACATAAAAGACAAAAAAGCTATGAAGATCTGAAAAGAAGACACCAAGAATTTAAAGTTGGAGACCAAATGTATTTAAAATTCAAAGAAAGAAGAAGTTCAATAAATCTAGGAAACTGTTCAAATTTGGCACCCAGGTTTTGTGGCCCCTTCAAGATCTTAGATTGAATTGGACCCGTGGCATATCAACTTTCACTTTTTGCAAATTTAAAATTTTATAATGTATTTCATGTTTCTTTGTTAAAAAAGTATCTTCATGATCCTACTCACATTATTGGTTGGAACATGGTGCAGTTGGAACTAGAAGGCAAGTTCCAAGCGAAACCTCTGTGCATTCTATATTGGAAAGAAACAATATTACGGAACATAGTCATCACCCAGGTAAAAGTGCAATCGAAGCACTTTTTTCCTAAGGAGGCCACTTGGGAATTGGAGGAAGATTTGAAGAAATATTATCCAACCCTCTTCTGAGAAAGGAACAAACACTGAGGACAGTGTTGTATTGAAGGGGGAGAGGATGTAATATCCCCCAAAATAATTAATTATTAAAGTCTGTATGCACTTAAGAATTTTATTTCCATTTTTGGTGAATTTGTATATGGAAAATTATTTCCATTTATGGCAATTATGAATTTAGAATTTGATTATTTGTAATTAATTATTGTCACTGTTGGGCAAAGATTTGATTTTCCCAACCACCTCTTTGATTGTGATACATGTAAAAGACAAATATTTTTATATATTAATTGCTGAATGACAAATGGAACAACCATGTTGAAAGCAGATGACCATGATTCCATGAGTGGGGAATAGACTTGAGTTACCTCAGGGATGAATTTTACAAGTGGAAAATGAGGAACTTGGCCACTAGTATCCCTTGAAAATCAGGGATTTTTAAAGATGAGAAAATTCTCAAAGAGGGAAAAAGACCTAGGCACAAGAAGCTTTGGATATACAACATATGCGAGGAGGCAGGACGTTGTTGAGTATGATTGAGAAAGGATATCACTTGCTATTATGAAAAATGTTTTGAGTGTGAGGCAAGTGCATTTCTGATTTGAAACAAGACTATAGGGAAAGAGGATCATTGGAATTCACCCTTATGGACTCATGGTCGGGCTAGGGGGTGAACGAAGTAAGTAGTTTGGATTTTATTTTCTACAGTTGGATGGAACCTGTATGTTCCATTTGGTTTCCATATTTGATTTCAGATATGTTAATCTACCTATTCTCTTGATGAATATTTTATTGTGTATTAAAATGATAGGAATGAGATGAATGTGTGAAAATTACTTATTCATGTGAACACATTCTCTGAACATAAATAGTAAAGAAAATGTAAGTTTGATATGTTGTTTGATATTGGGAATATATTGGTATAACTATGAATTTGGATTTAGGTATAAGAAGGAATAAAGATTTATTAAATATTGCTATAGGTCAGATAACCTTAAGTGCAGACCTACATGAAGTGCATGTGTATGCTTTTTTACAGGTATCTNTAAGTGCCTAGATTGTCAATAGGTGAAGGCTGAACACTAGCACCCAACCGGATTGTTACAACCTCTACCTATACCAAAATGGAAATGGGAGACTATCTCACTAGACTTTATCACAGGTTTGCCTAAAACCCCAAAGAAAAATATTTCAATTATGGTATCGATTGATAAACTTAGAAAATCTGCACATTTTGTTCCTGTGAAATCTACTTATAAAGCTATTAACATTTCTGAAATATTTATGAAGGAAATATTTATATTGCATTCTATTCCTAAAATGGTGATTTTAGATAGAGATGTCAAATTTAGATCAACGTTTTAGAAAGAATTGTTTGCAGGGTTGAATACTAACTTGAATTTCAGCACAAGCTACCATCCACAAATGGATGGGCAAACTGAACAAACGAACCAAATTCTGGAAGATATGTTACGAATGTACATAAGGATGAAACAAACTAAGTGGGAGGAATACCTGCATTTAGTGGAATTTGCGTACAATAATGGTTATCAAACATCGACTAAGATGATCCCCTTCGAGGTACTATATGACAAAAAGTGTAAAACTTCGATTCGCTGGGATAACCCAGTTGGCAGACTCATGATGGGACTAGAAATGCTCCAGGAAATGGAGAAAATGGTATGAAAGGTACAATGGAATTTAAAAGAAGCACATGAAAGACAAAAAAGCTATGCAGATCTGAAAAGAAGACACCAAGAATTTAAAGTTGGAGAGCAAATGTATTTAAAATTCAAAGAAAGAAGAAGTTCATTAAATCTAGGAAACTGTTCAAATTTGGCACCCAGTTTTTGTGGCCCCTTTGAGATCTTAGATCGAATTGGACCCGTGGCACATCAACTTGCACTTTTTGCAAATTTAAAATTTCATAATGTATTTCATGTTTCTTTGTTAAAAAAGTATCTTCATGATCCTACTCACATTATTGGTTAGGACATGGTGTAGGTGGAACTAGAAGGCAAGTTCCAAGAGAAACCTTTGTGCATTCTATATTGGAAAGAAACAATATTACGGAACATAGTTATCACCCAGGTAAAACTGCAATCGAAGCACTTTAGTCCTAAGGAGGCCACTTGGGAATTGGAGGAAGATTTGAAGAAATATTATCCAACCTTCTTCTGAGAAAGGAACAAACATTGAGGACAGTGTTGTACTGAAGGGGGAGAGGATGTATTATCCCCCAAAATAATTAATTATTAAATTCTGTATGCACTTAGGAATTTTATTTCCATTTTTGTCAAATTTGTATATGGAAAATTATTTCCATTTATGGCAATTCTGAATTTAGAATTTGATTATTTGTAATTAATTATTGTGACTATTGGGAAAAGATTTGATTTTCCCAACCACCTCTTTGATTGTGATACATGTAAAAGAAAAATATTTTTATATATTAATTGTTGAACGACAAATGGAACAACCATGTTGAAAACAGATGACCATGATTCCATGAGTGGGGAAAATACTTGGGTTACCTCAGGGATGAATTTTACAAGTGGAAAATGAGGAGCTTGGCCACTAGTATCCCTTGAAAATCAGGGATTTTTAAAGATGAGAAAATTCCCAAAGAGGGAAAAAGACCTAGGCACAAGAGGCTTTGGATATACAACATATGCGGGGATGCAGGACGTTGTTGAGTATGATTGAGAAAGGATATCACTTGCTATTATGAAAAATGTTTTGAGTGTGAGGCAAGTGCATTTCTGATCTGAAACAAGAGTATAGCGAAAGAGGATCATTGGAATTCACCCTTATGGACTCATGGTCAGGCTAGGGGGTGAACGAAGTAAGTAGTTTGGCTTTTATTTTCTATAGTTGGATGGAACTTGTATCTTCCATTTGTGTTCCATATTTGATTTCAAATATGTTATTCTACCTATTCTGTTGATGAATATTTTATTGTGTATTAAACTGATAGGAATGAGATGAATCTCTGAAAATTACTTATTCATGTGAACACATTCACTGAACAAAAATAGTAAAGAAAATGTAAGTTCGATATGTTGTTTGATATTGGGAATATATTGGTATAACTATGAATGTGGATTTAGGTATAAGAAGGAATAAAGATTTATTAAATATTGATATAGGTCAGATAACCTTAAGTGTAGACCTACATGAAGTGCATGTGTATGTTTTTTTACAGGTATCTGAATAAATATATATATATAAAGGAATGCATTCAATCTAAATAAAACAAAAGTATTGTTATTATAATCATAACATGCACCATGTATGTATATATATATACACGTATAGGTATTCAACTTAAGGAATATTGGATTGTTGTAAGTGCCAAATAAAATTTTGGAAATGAATACAATATATATATATATATATATATATCGTTGCATGTTTAGATACACAAAGATGCATAAACATCTAATGTACTCATACATAGAAATGTTTTATCGATTTCTTGAATCACTTGAGAGATCAAGTAATTTTCCATTGATCAGACTATACCAAATACATAGAAAATTATAGTCCTTTTTACATTACAGTGAACCCATAAACAAAGTTTTAATGTTATATAATACATATTTTAGAGATTGTTCAATACTTAACAGTATTCATTTGGGTTTCATAAAATCTGTGTGTTCATTAATGGTAAAATGATAAATGATCTATATAGATAGAGTCTCCTGGTAAAAACCTTTACAACAGAGTACCTTGGGTAAGGACTTGGTACCACTAGAAAACTAAACCTAAACGTCTAAACTAATACACCAGAATCAAAACTCGAATACCTTTTTAGAGCAAGGCGATTTCCTTGATTCGTTGTCTGCGAACTGTTTAATCCCACAAGGAGGAAATGATAAGGTTTAGTAAACTGTGTTGAAATAATCGAATGAAAGTAAGTATTAGTTATTAAATAAGTGAATGATAGTTAGCTTATAGCTGACATTGAAATAGTTTCCCCGCCAAGGTTTCAGGGATGATCTGTACATAGTCAAAAGGGGGAAAGCAAAACAGGGAATGAATGATGGGCACCCTCTCACAGAAATAAAGGGCCCCATCATTAGTTTATGTAACTGATCAAAACACTTTAATACAAAGGTAAATAAACCAAGAAATGTAATGGAAATACATGAAGTAAATAAACAAAGCATAGTCAACCATACAAAGGGTACGTAATACATAGCACAAATGAGAACTGAAAATATGAATCACACAGAGTTAGGATAAATCCCCAGATCATGAGTGTGTTTTTCTTAACGTTAATTCACACCCTCGTTTTACCAGAATGTTTTGAACTCTGATTTTGAACTACAAAAAACAAAAAATGTTGAAATCGAAACAAGAGCATATGGTTTCTAAATTAGATAGTTGGAAGGTTTAGACAAATTCAGTGACTGAGGAGTTGTAATGTCCTCTGTAACAGAACCTAGAATTTCATAAATTTAAACATAACATTTATATCATAATTTTTTACGGTTATATATTCAGCAAAATAACACTTTACAATTTATGGCTCAACAAAATTCAAAATGGGTAGCATGATATAAATGATATATTGAATAATAAACACAACATAAATAACATATTGAATCATACAAACAAAAAAATTTTCAAGTAATTTGTTTCCCAACTCTATTTGTCCAAGCTAAAGATGAAACTGTGTCCAAGTTGCTCTGCAAAACTCCACCCAAAAGTGAATCTTTCCACCCAGCCAGCTAGGAAGAGAGCCTATCTGGCTCCCTAGCTCCAGGATTATGTAATTGACATCGTAAGTGTCTCTAACTGAAATAAAACGTGCACTCTTGGTTAACTTATCAAATATCACAATAATGGCATTGTGTCTATGAGATGTGAGCGACAACCCCACAAAAAAATCCATAGAGATGACTTCCCACATTCACATAGGAACATCATGTGGTTGTAGGAGACCTACCGGGTGATGGTGGTTGTCTTTCACTTGTTGAAACTCTAGGCATTTGGTGATGAAATGGAATTCATTGCACTTCATTCCTATCTAGAATAAGAGCTTCCTCGTGTCTCCATACATTTTCTTCACACCTGGATGCACACAATAAAGTGCTCTATGGGCTTCCTTCAGTATTATGGTTCGAATATCCCCATCTTCAGGTATGTACATCCTTCCTCGATATCTCAATAGTATATCTACTTATAGACTATATCCTTCATAATTTGGATCTAATTGCCTCTCACTCTAGAGGTTTGAGGTAACCTTTAAATACCAACCATCTCCAAGGAGTTGCGTCAACACAAATTCCCTCAGATTGACTTTTAAGGGTACCAAGGAGAAGACACGTGGTCTCCTACTTAAGGAATCTGCGACCACATTCTCTTTTCCCTTGATATATGAAATACCAAAATAGTACTCACTCATGAACTCACTCCATAGCCTTTCCCTGACATCCATATCCCTTTTAGTGAAGAGATGTTTTAAACTTTGATGGTCTGTTTTGAGCTCAAAGTTTCACCCTACTAGATAGTACCTCCAAATTTTTAGAGCTAACATAACAGCTACCAACTCTAAATCATGAGTAGAATAAAGCTCTTTGGTTTTCTTCAACTTCCTTGACACATAATATATCACTACTCCATCTTGCATTAGCACATCCCCCAACCCTTACTTTGAGGCATTGGTGCAGACTGTGAAGTCCTTTTCCATATCAGCACTCATATAATTGGTGCACTAGTTAGTAACCTTTTAAGCTTGATGAATGCACTATCACATTCTTCTGTCCATTCATACCTAACCCCATTACGCTACAAAGTGGTGATGGGTTTCACTATTTTAGAAAACCCTTCCACAAATCTTTGATAACAACCTACTAGCCCCATGAAGCTTCTTACCTCATGAGCATTTTTTGGCACTGGCCATTCCATAATGGCCTTTACCTTTTCTGGGTCCACAAAGATTCTTTCACCAAAAATGATATGAACTAAATAGTGAATTTCTTTCTCAAAGAAGGAATACTTCGAGAACTTCCCATACAATTTGTTCTTTCTAAGGTAAGACAACACCACTCGCAAGTGTTCCTCATGCTCTCTCTTGTTTTTGGAATAGATGAGGATGTCATCTAGAAAGACTTGTACAAAGAAGTCTAGGTATTTCCAAAATACACCATTCATGAGGCTCATGAATATGGCTAGCACATTGGTCAATATGAAATGCACTACAATGAACTCGTAATGCCCAAACTGAGTTTGAAAGGAAGTTTTAGGAATATTGTCTTCATTCATCCTTAACTGGTGATACCCTGATCACAAATCAATCTTTGAGAATACCATTGCTCCTTTCATCTGATTAAACAGATCATATATCCATGGAATTGGGTACCTATTTTTCATTGTATCATTTTTCAAGTCTCTGTAATCTATACACAGTCCTAAGGAACCATCCTTCTTATTTACAAAAATTACTAGTGCACCCCAAGGTGAGACACTGGGCATTATTGGCCCTAAGTGCAATAGCTCTTTCAACTATATTTGCAACTCAGAAAGTTCTGGTGCTGTCATTCGATATGGAGTCTTGGAAATTGGTTATGCACTAGGTTTTAGCTCAATAGTAAAATCAAACTCCCTCTCAAGAGGTAACCCTAGTAACTTGTTCGGAAAAACATCCTTAAATTTTGACAATACCGGGTACTAATCCAAGGAGGGTCCTTTCCTTTCATTTACTTATTATATTACATAAAGATGACACCCTTGCCTCATGCACCTCTTAACCTTCATAGTTGAAATAAAGCATAGAGACACCTTTCTCCATACACCCTGGATCTGTATTATCCTTCTCTTGTCGTCAACACAAAGCACCCTTTCTGCGAAACAATATACCATATCTCGATGGGATTATAACCAATCCATTCTAATGATTAGGTCATACGCCCCAGAGCGGTGACATATACCTTCAACCTGGTAGTACACACTCCTAGTTCTACTATACATTTAACAATGCTAGGTCCTACCTCTTGTTTTTCCCCCAAAGCCATCTCAACTTGTTTAAAGTCATTGTGCTCGTAGGCTTCCAACCCACTCTTTTCTAATGTAGATGGTGAAATGAATCTATATGTAACACTAGAATCAAATAAAATGTTAACATTGATATGATTTAGTGTACCTGACGATTCCACCACCATGGATTGATGTCCAACCTAGCAATTATTAACCACTATGTAAATATGGTGGATGCCACTTTCTCTCCCCATCGGGGCCTTTCCTTTTCTATGCACAAATCCAAATTATAACTCTGGGCAGTCATGTTGGTAATGGGGTCCTCCACATCCCAACAGGTAACACACGATTGAACCTGCGTACTTCTTTGTGACGGTCCTTGAAATGAGTTCCTTCCCTTGGAACCCCTGCCCCTACTAGTTGCTGCCTGAGATGGTCATGGACCTGCCTATGTCATTTTTTATAAACATAATGCTACACTCGCTTCCATTGAAATCCTTGTGGCTACTGTCCTTGGTACGACTCTATTACCATATGGAGGTGGCCTTGAGCCCCCTCCCTTGGGAAATTTCTTAGGGGCATTCCCCAGAATCCAGGATGATGCAGAAAGGTCGATCTCGTACCTCCATTTAATTTCATGTGTTCCTCTATATAACACTCATTTTTATTGCTTCTACTACTAAAGACGATTTACACATCCTCACCATAGCCCTTATCTTAGGGTTTAACCCATAGACAAAGCGTTATACCTATCGTTGGTCATTATCCATGTCTGAAACATGTTTGACCAATTCCATAAACCTAATCTCATATTCTTCTACGATCCTATTTCCCTGTACTAGAGCATGAAATGCTCCCACCTGTTGTTCCTCATAGTAAGATGGTAGATATTTCCTTTGGAACCTTTCCTCAAAACGTTCCCAAGAGACGCTGTCTGGGGTAAGGTTCAATTGCCTCTCCAGGTTGCCCCACTAGTTTAGGGCACTGTCTCTCAACTGAAAAATTGATATATTTGCCTTTGAAGTGGATGCATAGTCCGTTAAGGCAAAACACCTTGCCATTTCTTCCAACCATGCCTCGACACGTTCACTGGTACGACCCTTGACAAACTCTAGAAGTTTGATCTTTTGTATTTCTCTAGTGATGTATTCAGTGGAGGTCCTCCCCTTGAATCCCTTGACGCTTCAAGATTACCTATTCTAGATGGTGGGGGTTCCACTTCGATCCCTGCTGGTTGACGCCCCTTTAAAGTCTCATTTATGGCCTCCAAAGAGCATAGAATGAGAGATAATTTAGGCGATGGTGGTGGTAGTGTTGGAGGTCCCTGCGACAATGCCCCTCTACCTTGATTTCCTCAAGTCATAACCATCCTATATACTTGAATCTGCATCAACCAAAGTTGTCAGGGTGAGTTCAAGGACATTTCACATTTGCGCAACTTAAACTAGAAAACAAGGTTAGGCGTAAGGCTTTTTTTACTTGTCTGTAAACATACTTTACTCTCTTTAGGGGAAGTGGCTAGGTCTGGGTTAAAATCCTCTAAGATCAATGTCTTTGCCTAAGAAAACTATTGACCCCCTTTCCCGTTAGCTACGCTAGCATTTCACCATACTCACCAATTTCTCTAACTTACTTGCCTAGTGTGCATGAAGCCCCCTCCAAAATTTCCTTAAAACTAGTTAATGTGATTTTGTACATA
>JZKD02S0182486.1:1046068-1064363 GCA_000966675.3 Picea glauca | reverse complement strand
ACCGTGATTAAAAGTTAATCAACGATGAAAAACTATAGGATAGTGCATAGTGAATAAGTGCACTAGTATAGTAATGAAGATACTAGAGGATAGTATTTTTCCTCATGATTGTTACACAATATATTTGTGGTATCATTCAATTCGACTATAGAGAGAAAATTTTAGTCTACATAACATTGCACCTGTATGAAGAAAAGATAAGTGTAAGCTCTAGAATATAGTAGAAATGGCTAAGTTACTTTGCATATACAATTAAAGAATATTTTGAAACACCTAGTGAAAGTGAAAGGATAATTAATGACCCTAATAAGTTTTTTTTTATTTGGTAAATTTGGGGTATATTACAAGTACATTAGGGAAAACTTCATTAAAAAGATAGTGTAAGAATAATATTAAATTTCAGGAATGAGAATTAAGAAGATCATTGAATAAAATGTATCTCAGGTATATTCCTTTTAGATCAAGTAAATACCCATAAAAAATTAAATTATGGATGAATTATATGGTGACCTTTTGATCCTTTCTTAAACAAGAAAACAACTACATTTATATAACATCCCGCTCTTGCACACTGAGAAAACTTATTCTTTGAGGACACTTGCTTGAAAGTGATCCAGATTACTATTCTATTAAACATTTGATTTTGATTATGAGATGTTATGGGTTGACGACATGTTGTTATACTGAATTGACATAGACAAGTGCTATTGACTCGGTTTCTCTGAGTGTGATGGATATTGGACCTCGACGATGTAGAGGCATCGATGGAACCCCTTGGGCTCCAGATTGAGTCGGGGAGTGTACCATTGGGGTTTGATTGTTTTAAATGTTATATTAGTGCATTTGATTAGATGATATGATATGGATATATTCTGACATGATTCATTGATGATGCATGTTGATGATAGCTTGCTAAACAAACTCACATCTGGAGTAAAGGGGGCATAGATGACTACCAGAGAGGTTTAGGGAGAGGTGTAGATAGCAACACAATCACAACCTACTAGCACTCCCACCATGGCTAGAACTGTAAGTTAATGTTTACCTAGTTCAAGAGGACCCACAATGTCGTGAGGACAAACTGCGATAGTAGCTCAGGATGATTCTAAGGGGTCTACAATAAGGTGGGGGACTTATTCCATAGAGGCCCTTAGTCTCCCCAAGTTCACCTGGTGGAGTATTGACTCTAGGGTTTTTTGATGTCTACCAAGTCAGTAAAGAGGTGAGTGGTACCCTTGGAGAACATGGTGCGTCCTGAAGGGCATGCCACACAAGAAAAATGGAAAGAGGTGAGTGACATCGTTGGAGCACATAGTGCGTCTTGAAGGGAATGTCATGCATGGGAAATAGGTGAGTCAAGTGGCACCCTTGGAGCACCTAGTGCATCCTTGATGTAGGAGCATCATTGGAAAGTACACATAGGGAGGACCACTCAGCACATGGGATTTCTTCCAGAATTTCAACATTAGCAGTTGCAGCTGATTTTGAAATCCACCTTAACTCAACACCGAAATTTACCTTTGGAGGCACGCTTGAACTAGTGCCAAATTTTACGCTTTGAGGCACGTTTTGAAAATCGCAAGAGGAGCAGGAGTTTCCACTATGGCTCTTCACTGCGACTAGAATTAGATAGCATAGGATGTATTTTAAAGTAGGAAAGTAGCCAAGGGAAACCCTTGAAATATTTTTGAGTTAAGTAGAAGTTTGTACACCTGGATGGAGGGCTACAATATAGAGATATATTAGTTGTAAGAGAGAATTGCAAGTTAGTAGGAGATCTCAGTTTTTGAGATAATGTAATTTGAATGTATTTTGTAGCCATTTCGGAACTTGTGAATATAACAAAAGGAAAATTGAAGCAAATACAAGTTGTATGATCGATGTTTGCAATTTCCTCATATTTCTATTCTTATGATAAAGTGAATGAAACTTTGTGGGAGAGTAGGAAATTGCAAATGTTATTTTTCTAGTTTCAATTGTTTCTCTTCATTTAAATCTCAACAAGGTGTGCATCGAGCCAGAAGCGAATGGAAGGGGAATTTCTCTGTGAGAAATCCCTTGGATTTGAGTTATCAAGATCCCTTAAATGCAAAGAGTGCAAGGGAAATTGAAGTCTGCACCATATGAAGCTCAGGAGGAATAACACTACGGGAAAGTGTTGTCAAGATATAGGAATCCATTTCCCAGGAGAAGCGAAGGTCAGAACCTTCAAGGACATAGAAAATTATTCTAATTATGAAATATTAAAAAGCTCAGGAGGGGGAGCATTGTTGATCATCAAATTTATGTGAAGGGTCAGTGTTCATCTGAGTTGAGATAGGAACGCAAATTTTAACATTGTGTATGCCCGGGAGGAAGGACGTATGAGGACCTGGACGGATGATGGAGAGATTTTGGGGAGGGATGCGAAATCGTGTGAGCTATTGGATCGAGAGGAGTTGTGAGTAGGTTAGTGGGGAGACCTTTAAACTCTTGACCCTCATGGGGAATAGTAGTCGTTGGACCCCAAGAGATCTAGGTCATTGATCCCATTTTAGGTTTTCAACTATCGAGAATGCAAAGGCAAAGAGATGGGACTCTTGGCCCACAAAAACCTAAAAGCATCCAGACCATCATATCTTTGGAGGTTGGGAGTCATCGATCTACAACATGGAGGTGTATCAGGTTTCAACTATTGGGAGTATAAGCGATGAGAGTAGGGACTCTTGACCTGCAAAACCCTGAAAGGATCCAGGTTGTTGGAACTTTGAAGTTTTTTGAACCATTGACCCACGACATGGGGGTATTTCGGATTTCAACAACTGGGGATAGAAAAGGTAATAGTCGGGAGTCTTAACCTACGAAATCCTGAAAGCATTCAGGCCATCAGATATTGGAGGCTTAGAGTCATCGATCCACAACAGGGAAGAGTTTTGGTTTTCTTGACTTGGAGGAACGAATAGACATTGTGAGGGGTGAAGTCATGAAATGAAAAACATCGAATTGATCATCGTCATTGATCAAAGGGAGATCTATAATGTAGATCTCTATCTTCACGATTTTGACTCTCGTAACTTGGAGAAGCCTGAAGCGGTCTATGGTAAAGTTTTAGGTCACATTCTTGTGGTCACGTGAGTTAGGGAAAGGGGGCAATCTAGCCTCTGCTAGCCCTTATCGGGGTTTCAGGACTAGAGGAACCAGAGACTTGTTACATTCGAAAACCCCATGGATGTGAAATGAGCATGGCTTTCAAGCTAAGTTTGTGGTCATTCCTATGGTCACGAGGAGTGGGGGTCATGCCTAAAAACATCTTGCCTGGGTAAAATATAGACAAGAGTCTATGGAATAAGTGTTAGAGGTTCCAGTTTGGAACCAAGAGAGCTACTCTAACTCTGAAATTCAGAGACTGGGAGGTTGTACAACCCTGAGGAGGGATAGGGGGTATGTATTAGGTGGTATCAAAGATGATTGTTCTTCATCTATAGACCTCAAGCAAAAGAGAAAGAGGAAAAGACAGAGAACTCAAAGTTGTACTCTGTGTGTGACAAGAAATCAACACAATGCCACCAAGGAGACGAGAGGCACCTTTAGCCAACCATGCTATAGAGAGGGAGATGCAAGAAATTCATGCTAGATTGGAAACAATGGAAGCAGCACAGAGAAGAGCACATGACATTGGAGACATCAGTGAAGTAGAAAGTGAAGAGGTTGAAGTTGAAGAAGATATTGTAGAGGAACATTTGTTGAAAGCAGTTGCCAGACTGGGAGGGAGAGTAAAATAAAGGTTCTCATGTATGAGGGAAACCTATATGCTGAAGAACTGTTGGATTGGATGAGCTCCATGGACATACACTTCGATTATGAAGATGTCGATGAGGAGAAGAAGGTGACAGTCACCAAGTTAAAAGGACATGCAACACTATGGTGGGGTGAACTACAGGCAGAGAGAAGAAGCAAAGGAAAATAGAGGATAAAGAGTTGGGATAGAATGGTAGCCAAGATGAAGGCTAGGTTCATTCCCAAAGATTATTAGATAAATCTATTCAGGAAGATGTAGAACCTAAGACAGAAAGGGATGTCTGTTAAGGAGTACACTGAGGAGTTCTACCGGCTGAACATCAAAACTGGAAAATGGGAGAGATATGAAGAGAAATTCACCAGATATATAAATGTCTTGAGATATGATATCCAAGACAAGCTCAGCATGATGTCAGTTAGAATAGTGGAGGATGCTTATCAGTTTGTGCTGAAGGTAGAGGAGAAGTTGTCCAAAAACAAAGTCAGCGAGGAAGAGGTAAAATATTGGTCCCAAGCAAGAGAAATGGGTTTAACCATAATAGAACACATCAATCTAAGGATGAGGTTGGGAAACCACACAATCATTTGGAATGAGGAGGAATTTCACAAGAAAGACAGGGTGGTGGAAGAAACTCTTCTAGAGGAAGAGGGAGAGAAGGAGCAGGATGTTATGCCTGTGAAATATAGGACACATGTCTTGGGAATGTCCCAAGAAGAAGAAGTAAGGAGGATAAGATCACATCTCAAAATCCCAATGAAGAAATGTTGAAGCAGAGGGAGCAGAGGATGGAGCATCCCTAATGTTAAGAAAAGTTCTCTTGAAACCAAAGGCAGAAATTGAAAAGTGAGTGCAGAGAAAAAGTCTCTTCAGGATATCTTGCAAGACTAAGGAAAAAGTATGAAAGATGATCATTGATAGTGGGAGCACTGACAACCTAGTATCCATAGAGATGGTGGAGAAATTGGAGATGAAGACAACTGCACATCCAAAATCATACAAGGTCTCATGGTTGCAAAAAGGAAACCAGGTAACGATTATTAAACAATGCTTGGTTCAAATGAAGATAGAAGGTTGTAAAGATGAAATCCTATGTGATGTAATTCCCATGGACGTAYGCCATATTYTKTTGGGAAKACCATGGAAGTTTGACAGAAATGTCATTCATGATGGGAKGAAAAACACATATACACTAGAGAATAATRGTAGGATGCATATGTTGTTTCCAATGRAGGAGAAGAGAGTAAAATAGGAAGCCATCACAAGCATACTTCTCATGAGTGGGAAGGAAMTCCTGAAAGTARTCAAGGAAKAATAGGAGATGTAGTTCRMTGTGGTGAGGAAGCCCARAKTCATCCTTAYGATTACATCAATGGATGATTTGAATGAAGAAGWTCAGKAGCTRCTAGATAATTTTGTTGATAGAGTGGTGKATGAGCTTCCAAACTCATTATCRCCCATCARGAGTATCARTCATCATATCGACTTGATACTAGGAGCAAGTCTTCCKAACAAAGAAGCRTATATATTAACACCTCAAGAGAATGAGCAAGTGATAAACCAAGTCTAAGAACWGCTASACAAATATTTGGTCAGAGAAAKTTTGAGCCCATGAACAGTACCAASTGTGTTGAGTCCAAAGAAAGATGGTGGATGGAGAATGTGCACAGACTCRAGACCCATCAAGAAGATCACCATYAGGTACAAATTTCCTTTACSAGGAATGTATGATTTAATGGATTTCTTAAGTGGAGAAAATTTCTCTTCTAAGATAGATCTGAAAAGTGGATATCACCAGATCAGGATGACAGAAGGTGATGAATGGAAAACAACCTTTAAGACAAATGAACTTCAATATGAGTGGTTGGTTATTCCATTTGGCTTAAAAAATGTGCTGAGTACTTTTATGAGGTTGATGAATGAAATTTTGAAAGATTTCATTGCCAAGTTCATAGTTGTAGATCTGGATGATATATTGATCTTTAGTAAGACTACATAGAATTTGAGGCACCTAATGCTAGTAATGAGGAGGCTACAGTGGGAAAAGCTACTGATCAATTTGAAGAAGTCCTCTTTTATGAAGACATAAATCATTTATTTGGGTTTCATGATCTCTTCGAATGAACTAAAGATGGATCGAGAGAAGGTGAAAGTGATCAGAGAATGGTCGTCACCAAGAATATTATTTGAGGTAAGGAGCTTCCATGGATTGGCAAGCTTCTATAGGAAGTTCATTAGAGACTTTAGTGGAATTTGTGTGCCAATGATGGATACAATGAAGAAGTTGCACAAGTCCTTTAAATGGATAGAGGAAGCCGAAAGGAGATTCAATATACTGAAGGAGAAGATAACAAAACAACCAATTGTGATCTTGACAAATTTTGAGAAGACATTTCAGGTAAGATGTGATGCAAGTGGAGTTGAAATAGGAGTCGTTTTGAGTTAGGATAATAGACCTGTTGCCTATTTCAGTGAGAATATGAATGAGACTAATAAGAAATACTCCACATATGACAAGGTGTTCTATTCCATAATTCAAGCATTGAAGAAATGGAGGCATTATCTTGTCCCACAAGAGTTTCTCTTGTATAGTGATAACCAATCTTTACAACTCATAACAAAATAGAAAAAACTGAATCAGAGGCATGCAAAATGGGTTGAATTTATGAAAAAATTTACTTTTGTCATAAAACATATTGTTGGGAATGATAACAAGGTTGTTGATGCGTTAAGCAGGAGATGTTTCATCATGCAAGAATTCTAGGTGAAGACCTTGGGGTTTGAACACCTTAAGGACATGTATCGTGATGAAGCAAATTTCAAGGAGGCACATGAAGCATGTGATAATCTTTTGTTGAGAGATAGAAGTCAGTGGACATAGTACATGATTCAGGAAGGACTATTGTTAAGAGGAAATCAATTGTGCATACCAAAATGCTCAATAAGGGATAATCTTCTGAAGAAAAATCACAATGGAGGATTGGCTGGACATTTCTACTATCATAAAACATTTTCATAGTTGAGAAACTCATACTGTTAGCCAGGTATGAGAACAAAGGTGATAAATTTTGTGAACATATGTATAATCTGCCAACATGCAAAGTGGAAAAGAAAGAACATTGGGTTGTATCAACCATTGCCAATACCAGAGAGGCCTTCAGATGCAATAAACATGGATTTTTTGTTGGGATTGTCAAGAACACAAAGAGGATTGAATTCCATATTTGTGGTAGTGGATAGATTTTCAAAGATAACTCATTCCAACCCATGCTAGAAGACTAGTGACGCAACACATGTTGCGAATATTTTTTTCAAAAAAGTTGTGAGACTTTACGGCCTAACTAGGAGCATTGTCTTAGACAAAGACACAACATTTGTTGGTCACTTTTGGAGGATGTTGTGAAAGAATATGGGGCTGGATTTTTCCTTCAACTTAGCGTATCACCCTTAGAAATATGGGCAGACTGAAGTGGTAAATAGAAGTTTGGGAAAATTATTAAGGAGTCTAGTTACTAAACATCATAACCAGTGGGATCAGATTCTGTGACAAGAAGATTTGCATACAATGATTCACCAAACAGGAGCACTAGAAGGATCCCATTCCAAATACTATGTGGAATGCAACCAAGGGGAGTATCTAAGTCGAGACACTTGGAATAGGGTGATATTAGAAGCGTTGGAGAAGAGGATTTTGCTGCGGATATGGAGAAACTCCATATACATATCAAAGGATAGTTGGAGAGTTCTAACTAGAAATAAAAGCACAGAGTTGATCAACATCAGATGGAACTTCAATTTGAGTTAGGAGATCAAGTTTTATCATATCTCAGGAAGGAAAGGTTCCCTAGAGGAACATACAACAAATTGAAGATGAAAAGGTTAGGACCCTATAAGATCTTGAGGAAGTTTGATGCAAACGCCTATGAGATTGACTTGCTAGATGGTGTGGGAATTTCCCCCATATTCAATGTTTCATACCTATATCCTTACAGGAAAGATGACACAGAAGGGTTGGAAGATCAAGGAAAGATTCAGTGGGAGAAACAGATGCTCATGGAAGAAAATCTGTAGATGGAGAAAACTGTTGATCAGAGGATTGGCAAGAAAGCTAGAAGGAAAACCTATTTTGAGTATCTATTCAAATGGAAGGGACACCCAATTGAAGATGTCAGTTAGGAAAGAAAAGCTACTATCAAGAAGCAGGGAAAATCCATAGTGGAGCTCATGGATAGGAGTCCATGAATTTTTTTCAAGGGGAGTATGATGCAGGAGCATTGTTGCTAATCACACAGAAACAAAACCACTCAATAGGTGGGAGTTCTTATATAAATTCAACGTTAACAGCTACAGTCAATTTTGAAATCTCCCATAAATCAGTGCCATAATTTACCTTTGGAGGCACGCTTCAACTAGTGTCGAATTTTACCCTTTGAGGGACAGTTTGAAAATCGCAAGAAGAACAGGAGTATCCACTACGGCTCTGGACTGCGACTGGACTAAGATATCATAGGATGAATTTTAGAGTAGGCAAGTAGCCAGGCGAAACCCTAGAAATCATTTCTACTTAAGTAGAAGCTTGTATGCTCAGATGGAGGGATGCAATATAGAGAGAAATTAGTTGTAAGAGAGAGCTGCGATTTACCAAGAGATATCAGTTTTTGAGCTACTATAATTTGAGTGTATTTTGAAGCCATTTCGACAGTTGTGAATATAACAAAAGGAAAATTGAACCAAATAAACATTGTATGATTGGTGTTTTCAATTTCCTGGTATTTTTTTTCTTATGAGCAAGTGAATGAATCTCTATGGGAGGGTAGGAAACTACAAATGTTAGTTTTTTAGTTTCAATTGTTTCTCTTCATTCAAATATCTGCAAGGTGTGCACCAAGCCAGAAGGGAATGCAAGGGGAATTTCTCTGTGAGAAATCCCTTAGATCTGAGTTATCGAGATCCCTTAAATGCAAGGAGTGTGTGGGAAATCGAAGTCTGCACCAGATGAAGCTTAGGAGGAATAATACTCTGGGAAAGTGTTTTCGAGATCCAAGAATCCATTTTCCAGGAGAAGCGAAGGTTGGAACCTTCAGGGACTTAGAAAATTCTTCTAAGTCTAAAATATTAAAAATCTCAAGAGGTGGAGCACTATTGACTGTCAAATTGATGTGAAGGGTCAATGGTCATCTGAGGTGAGATAGGAAGGCAAATTTGAACATTGCATATGCCCAGGGGGAAAGACCCACGAGGACCTAAACAGATGGTGGAGAGATTTCGGGGAGTGATACAAAATCCTGTGAGTTGCTGGATGAAGAGGAGTTAAAATTAGGTTAGTGGGGAGACCTTTCAACAGTCAAACTTTAAGGGGAATAATATCTATAGGACCCAAATAGATCTGGTTCATTGATCCCATTTTAGGTTTTCGGCTATGAGGAACACAAAGGGAAAGAGACGAAACTCTTGGCCCACAAAACCTTGAAAGCATATAGACTGTCGGATCTTCAAAGGTTGGGAGATGTGGATCTGCAGCATGGAGGTGTATCGGTTTTTGGCTATTGGGAGTACAAGGGGTGAGAGCAGGGACTCTTCACCCGTGAAACCCCGAAAGGATCTAGGAGGTCATATCTTCGAAGGATTAGAATAGTTGAACCATGATGTGGGGCTATTTCGGATTTCGACGACTAGGGATACAAAAGGTAAGAGTCAGGACTATTGACCTATGAAATCCCCAAAGGAATCAGGCTGTCAAATCTTGGAGGATTAGAGTCGTCGATCCACAATAGGGAAGTGTTTTATCTTTTGTGACATGGAGGAATGAATAGACCTTGGGAGGGGCGAGGTCGTGAAACGCAAAACAATGAATTGATCATCATCGTTGATCAAAGGGAGATATGGACCGTAGATCTCGGTCTTCTTAGTTTTATCTCTCGTAACTTGGAGAAGGCCGAAACAGTCTATAGTAAAGTTAGTGTTCATATGAACGTGATCACGTGAGCTGGGGAAAGGGGGGGAGCTATCTTCCACTAGCCCTTATTGTGGTTTCGGGACTAGAGGAACTAGGGACTCATTACATTGGAAAACCCCTAGGATGTGAAACAGATGTGCCTTTCAGGCTAAGATGGTGGTTGTGCCTGTAGTCACGACTAGTGGGGGGCGTGCCTAAAGCCATCTTGCATGGTTAAAATATATAAAAGAGTCTGTGGAGTAAGTGTTAGAGGTTCCAGTTCAGAACCAGGAGAGACACTCCTGCTCCATAATTCAGAGATCCTGACCGGGAGGTCATGTAGCCCTGAGGAGGGATAGGGGGTCTGCATCAGTCCTAAAGGGAACATTGTGTTATTAATGATAAATGAATGAACCCATGTGGGATTAGCAATAATAATGTGATGAGAAAGTTTTAAAACAAATTCCCTAATAAAATGTCGCCCATGAAAATTAAAGTCTAGGTCTAATTTTCTAGTGGCAGAATTTCCTCTATCCTTTATAAAAAAAAAGGGGAAAAATAAACCATATATATATAAGTATATATTTTTTTATAAAAATAAAAATAAATAAATAAATAATTATTTTATTATATTATGATAATTAAAAGTTAATTTCTACACCTACCAAATTGAGTTCTATGTCAAAAGGGGAAACAAGGAAATGTAGAATAATTAGGAAACTAGGAAAAGAGGGAAACATAAAAAGAAAAGGGAAAAATATCTACCATTTAAGATCTTTTTAATTTTAAACTCAATTAGCAAATTAATAATGGGGAAAGTCATTAAAACCTGTAAGAGAATTTGGGGACCCCTAGGAGAGATTCTACGAGTGACTCTAAGTGGGTGAGGGAAATAAGGGTAATTAATTAATTAAAGAAATTAATTTATGGAGGAAAGAAGGAGATGGGTGAAATATGTATGGGGAGGAATTTCTATGAATCAATTTGTTAAACTTTAAATAAAATGGGATTTGGGAAAGTAAGGGACTTTGAAACTCTATATATCGAAGGGAGGAGAAGGATGAAGGATCTCTTTTGTTTGTGTAACATTACACTACACAAATATCTACTTGACTAACTTAACTTGTGGGAGTTGGGATACCCAGATCAGTGAGGAGTGGTATCTCATCCTTGCGAGGCGAGATGGGAGATAGTTTATTCTCAAGTTAGCATACGTGGCCCCTTTATGGCTCAGGGGGATACGTGGGAAGAAGAGTACCCCTAGCATTGCCTGGGAGGTACTTGGTAAGTCTCGTCGGTCCGCAAGAAAATGTTGCACGGAGTGAGGGGGACATTAGCTTAGAGCGGGCGATCAGGAAATGGTACACTTTCTTCATTTTGTACGGTAGATTGTAGTAGTAATAATCTTTGAATTTGCATGTTTGGTGGGTAAGTAAATTGATTGTCTAGCATTCTAGTTATTGAGTCTATTTTCCTTAACCTAGCTCGATGATTGATTGGCTCCCATGGCTTTCGATTCCCAGTAGGTCTTGACCACCTTGGGTGTATTGATTTGTGAAGTTTTTGGTGGTTTTTCCCTTCATCCCTAGATCAACATTCCTTTGCTGAGAATCTAGCCAAAATCCTGATCTACGATCATCGCTTTGACGTTAATAGACCTATGGATCTCAATGCCTTGATTTTATGTATGTGAATGATGAGAAAAGGACCTATGAATCTACTTTCATTCTTGTACTTGGCTGGTTGTTGATTTTGCCATCTGGAAAATACCTCTGCGTATGGATTATCTTGCATCCTGGTTGGTTTTTCTCTGTGCCTTCACTGATAGCATCCATGCAATCATTTTCATGAATTTTCCCATTGGATCCGTGTGTTTCTCTTACTGTTGTCTGCGTTGTATTGGTATTAAGGAAATAGAAAAATGAATTTATTCCCTGTCTACTTTTTATATTTGGTGTTATGGCAATGGAAAAATGAAATGACTTCATGCCTGCATTTTTTGTATTCGGTATTCTGGAAATGTAAAAATGAAATGATTTCATGTCTGTGTTTTTTATATTTGGAAATCTGGCAATGGAAAAACGAAATGACTTTATGCCTGCATTTTTATATTTGGTATTCTTGCAATGGAAAAACAAAATGATTTCATGTCTGCATTTTATTATTTGGTATTCTGGCAATTGAAAACTGAAATGACATCATGCCTACATTTTTACATTTGGCAATTTGGCAATGGAAAAACAATTAAATTTCTAAGTCGGTGTCTTGCACTTAAGAATTTCTGTTTTTTTATCTACTCTTGCCTGGAAATTCACCCCTCTCTGGACTGCATTTCGTTTTACTACTGGGGCGATTTTTTCCCTTGTTGAAGACTGAGTTAAGAATTAAAAACTTACTGCTATTGGATTCATGGAAATTCCCACGTTTTATCTTTTAAAATATGGTTGATATGCGGTTGAATTACCCACGATTATTTTCATTTTATCTTGAGACTGAGATCGTTGTGGAATGCCCAGGTTTTTGTCTTTTAAAGGTTTTTTGATTAAATCATGATGCATAATTGTTGAATTGATTCGTAGTTGATGTTATTTGGATTGAATTTGATGATTTAATTGTGATGAAGAATTTCCAAAATGATTCGTAATTGATGTTATTGATTGAATTTAATGACTAAGGTATATTGTAGAATGATTGATTGGATTTTATTTAATGTTAATCTGATGTTAATTGAAAGGGCGATTTATAATTTAGACTTGCTAAAATTAGATGGATAATCATGCCAAAACAAATTGTAACTTGATGTGCACAATTAGAATGGAACCCATGTTAAATTAGAATGTAATAATGGACTGATTAGATTGGGTGATTGGTGGGCTTGAGGATGATGTCATGTGGGCTCATGTCACCCCTTGTCTTCATTCTTTTGTGTCTCATCAACCTTTCGTGTGGGGGTAGGTATAGTCTCCCAGTCATTTTTCGGTTCCTAGTGCATCATAGTTTTCTAGAGTCCTTGGTACAGATAGGTTATGTTTGTGCCAAGGTTATTAACACGTCTATCACCTAGGAACGACATGATTCCTGATGCAGGAATGATGGCATGCCTTATGGGTTAGCGGTGAATGATATCCTAGTCGGAGTTGGTGCCTACTATGTGAGTGTTGTTGAGCGACATATGTTGACTTGGGCGCATGCGTTGGTTCGTACGCCTTGAGGTTCTAGTATTGTTCATCAATTTCATTATTCCGGAAAGGGGAAGTTGTCCCTTATCTTGTAGGTGTGTCTTTTTGGGTCAGGCAGTTAGTCATTCCTCACGGTTATTCTATGCCTATTTTGCTCGATTGCCCTTATGCCTATGTGTGGTTTCATCGTTGCCTATTTCTTAGGTTGCGTGCTTCTATTCTTCATCTGTGGTTTGGTCAAAATTTTGTTGTCATTTCCTTCATGCCCCTTAAATCTTAAAAAAAAAAAAAAAATTGGCTTTGCCCATGGCCATAACACTGTGGATGTTACATATGTTATCAGATCTAGGTTCAAGCCGTGACTTGGGATCACTACAAATTTCATTGATATGTTTTGATTATAATGATTTCTAATTAAGTTTAATTGTACTCGTGGAGGTAATCATGGTTAGAGGATGTCGTGGAGGCAGATGAAAGAGTTCTAGGGGAGGAGGCACGACACCTCCAGTATCATCCACGCTTGACGGGTCCAACCCCTAGGGAAGCGAACAATTTTTCAGGAAGGAGCAGATAACAGTAGGTGGTGTGGTTGGTTTGATGAGGTCTTTTCAGTGGGTGTCTAAGGCACTGATCAAATGTTTGGAAAAAGATGAGGACAGAGTGTTGGCATCCCTTGAGTGTCCCCCACACACTCCAGTCGATATTGGTAGTAGTCACCGTGAACTCGAGAAGGTCAAATTTTCTGAGTTCTTTGGTGCCCCAGACGGTGCAGTCACCGAGGAACGATTGGAAAATATGGAAATGTTCTTTGCACTTTGCGACTATACCTCCAACATGAAGGTCTGCATGACAGTCTTTCAACTAAAGGGGAGCACTCTTCTATGGTGGAAGATGCTCCTACCACAACTAAACATGGTCATCAAAGACGTGTCATGGGAATGGTTCCGAGAGAGGTACCTATCAGAGGAATTCATTAAACATCAACTTAATGAGTTCAACAACTTTTGACAGCGAGGTTGTATGGTGTCCGAGTATGAGGCCCATTTTATGAAGTTGCTCTGGTATGCTCTGCATCTTAACAGTTAGAAACTTAAGGTCAACAGGTTCATGTTCAGCCTTAATGGCAGCATACGTGAAAAGGTTAGGATTTTGATGCCTCAAACCTTACACAATGTTGTCCAGAAGACCCTCATAGCAGAGGAGGATCTTATTAGTGGGGGTCAGAGAAGGACTGCAGCGATACCGACAGTGCAGGTGTCATCTGATGCACAATAGCACTAGACACTAGCCAGACATATGCTCGAATATTGTGGCTTCCAGAGAGGACCCACTTTCACTACACCTCTGTCGATGCCTCAGTAGAGGACACCTTATCAAGGACCAAAAAATTAGTAGCAACATCAACCACAACAACAACAGTTCAGGCCTATTCAGTAGAATAGACCAAGATTTCAGGCTAGTGGGGCGTCATCTTCTACTTCAGGTAACATGACTACTGGACTGAAGAAGGGATGTTGGACGTGTGGGGAGCCACACTACCAGCATGACTTCCTTGAGGAGAGGACTAGAGAATATGGATTAGCCAGATCCACTACCGTGGGAGATTTGGGCAAGGCCCATCATATTCATGTAGCGATGAATAACCGTTAGGAAGAGAATCAGTCGAATGTGCTCGAGATGACAAGTATTGTCATTGACAAGACCCTTGGTATTTTGATAGATCCTGGTGCTACCAAGAGTTTCATTTCTGGTGCAATGCTAAAAAGGATTAAGGTAAAGGTAGTCAAACAGGTTGAGTTTAGCTTTGTAGAGATAGCTTCGTAGAGATAGCTTCAGGAGCTAAACAAAAGTTTGGAGGAAAGGTTATGGGTTGTATCCTTAACCTGGGAGAGTTTGTCACCAGGGCAAACCTATACGTCATGATCCTAGGATCTTATGACACCATGACCAGTATGGACTCGTTGGAACCGCATGAGGTGATACTCAACTGTAAGATGAAAAATTTGAGCTTGGTATATGACAAGTGATAGAGACATGTGATTGTAGGCCGAAACTGAGGAGTTTCCTTGAGGTTCATCTCTTCCTTGCAGTTTCAGAAGAGCATGCATAAGAAATGTAAGTTTTATGCGATCCTTGTGTTAAAATAGAAGGGAATAGTGAAAGGTCTAGAAAACCTTCCTGTGGTGAGAGAGTTTGGAGACATCTTTCCAGAGGAGTTACCTAGGATGCGTCTGGAGAGGGAATTGGAGTTTACTATATAACTAAAACAAGGAATTGAACCAATATCTAGAACACCTTATCGAATGTCGACCCCAGAGTTAGAAGAGTTGAGAATGCAACTGAAGGAATTTTTGGACCTGGGAATGATACGTCCAAGTCTGTCACCATGGGGTGTGCCTATTATTTTCATACAAAGGAAGGATGGGTCATGGAGCTATCTCTGCATTGACTATTGTTAATTGAACAAGGCCACGATCAAGAATCAATATCTGTTGTTGAGGATTGATGATCTGTTCGATCAGATGAAGGGTGCAACAATGCTCTCAAAGATTGATTTATGATCAGGGTATCACCAACTACGAATCAAGGAGGATGATGTCCCTAAGACCTCCTTTAAGATGAGGTTTGGACATTATGAGTTTACCATTTTACCGTTTGGATTGACAAACACCCCAGGGGTATTTATGAGTTTGATGAATAGGGTGTTCCTCGAGTAGATGGACAAGTTCATCCAGGTATTCATTGATGATATATTGATTTACTCTTGGATGACAAAGGAGTATGAGGAGCACTTACGCTTGGTACTACAATGTTTGCGAGAGCTCAAATTGTATGGGAAGTTGTCCAAATCCTTATTTTATCAATCAAAGATTCACTACTTAGGGAATGTCATCTCCAACGAACATATCATCATGGATCCAACCAAGGTCGAGGCCATTATGGAATGGCCTACACTGATGAACATCATAGAAGTATGTAGCTTCATGGGTCTAGTAGGATACTATCGATGGTTCTTCGAGAGATTTTCAAGGATAGAAAATCTGATAACATAATTACAGAAGAAAAACAAGAAGTTTGTTTCGACAGAAAAATGTGTGGAAGCATTTCGGAGGCTCAAGGAGGTATTGAAAACAACGTCGATACTAAAGGTCCTTCACATGGACACAAAATTCCTGGTATGCAATGATGCATCCAAGGAAGTCTTAGGCAAAGTCTTGATGCAAGACAGTTAAGTGATCACTTACATCTCAAGGAAACTGAGAAGGCATGAAGAGAATTATGCGATGCATGATTTGGAGTTGCTAGCCATCATTTATGCCTTGAAATTTTGGAGACACTACCTTGTTGGGTGAAAATTTGAACTAAAGATGGACCAAGTGCTATGGACTACAACACATCTTTACACAAAGTGACCTGAATGTGTGACAATGACATTGGTCAGAATTACTTAGAGAGTATGACTTTGAGATTACTTACATAAAAGGAACAGTGAATCGAGTGGTAGATTCATTGAGTCAGAGACCACACATCTTTTCAGTGTTGCCTCTTCAGACGAATCTACATGAAAAGATTCTAATGTTACAACATGACGATGACAAGTACAAATAGGTCAAGGGTTTTATCAGACAAAAAACAATGATGGTACCAAGATTTGAAGGATTTTCTTTTGAGGACGATAGTTTATTGAGGCTTAAAAATTGGATTTAAGTACCACCAAATGACGAGTTGAGGAGCTTGATCATGAGTGAGGCTCATAGAGCAATTTACATGGCTCACACAGGAGTCATGAAGATGAGGGAAGACCTTAAACTCTTATTCTTATGGAAGAGAATGAAGACATATATAGTCAACTATATGGCCAAATGTCTAGAATGTCAGTAGGTGAAGGCTAAACATAGACACCTAGAAAGATTACTACAACCACAAGTTGTTTCGTAATCTAAATGGAAGGTTATTTCAATGGATTTTATTTTTGGATTTCCACTAATAGTAAGGATACATGACTTTATTTTCATAATAGTGGATGCTGTGATGAAGAGTGCTCACTTTATTTCTATGCGTACAACATATCAGGCACTTGACATAGCTAGAGTTTTCATCAGTGATATTCTGAGGTTGCATGGCATATCTAAGAGGATTATATCCAATTGTAGATCGATGTTTACTAGACAATTTTGGATGAGTTTCCAAGAGGCCTTGGGAACCCAACTTAACTTCAGTACGATGTATCACCCAGAGAATGACAGGCAGAGCCAAACGAATGAACCAAAACTTGGAGGACATGTTGCACATGTATGTGATGGACCAACAAAAGTGTTAGGAAGAATTATTACCACTATTGGAATTTTCTTATAAAAACAGTTACCAACGCACCATTAATATGGCGCCTTTTGAGTTTCTTTACGGGTGACCATGTTGGATGCCTTTGAGTTGGGATCAACTTGAGGATAGGGTCTTTTTGGGACCAAAAGTGATCCAAGAAATGGAAGATCAAATGAAAACAATAAGACAAAGGATTAAAGAAGCACAGGATCAGCTGAAGAGTTTTGTTGATGCGCATCATGTTGACCACAATTATGAGGTTGGCAATCGAGTGTTCTTGTGGGTTAAACCACATAAGAGCTCAATAAAGTTTGGAAAAGGAGATAAAATATTTCCTAGGTTCATGGGACCTTTCGAGATTGTAGAGAGAAAGAGGATTGTGGCCGATCGACTATCCTTGCCTAATTATTTGAGGTGAGTGCAGGATGTTTTTCATGTATCTTTTTAGAGACATTATATTAGTGATCATACACATGTTATTCACATGAGTTCCTTGTAGGTATCAGACAAGGGGTGCTCACAGTTGAGCCTATATGCATCTTGGATCATTTCATTCGACAACTACAGTGTCAGATGGTAGAGAAGGTCAAGGTCTAGTGGGACAACTATAGTCCGCACTCGGTGACTTGGGAGGATGCATATGATATGCGCAAATAGTTTCCATTTTTGTTTGATAGATAGGCTTATGATACTATGATACACATTTTTGGCACTTCTACTGTGAAACTTAGGGACGAAGCTTAGACCAATAGGGGGTGTATGAAACATCCCTCTCATACTCACTGAGCGAACTTATTCTTTGAGGACACTTTCCCACAAGTGATCCAGATTACTATACTATTAAAAAATTGATTTTGATTATGAGACGTTATGGGTTGATGACATTTTGTTTTACTGCATTGACATAGATAGGTGGTATTGGCTCAATTTTAATTAGTGTGCAGGATCTTGAACCTTGAGGATGTAGAGGCATTGATGGAACCCCTTGGACTTTGGATCAATTTGGGGAGTGTACCATTAGGGTTTGATTGTTTCATATGTGATATTAGTGCATCTGATTATATGATATGATATGGATATATT
>JZKD02S0182486.1:1027714-1039990 GCA_000966675.3 Picea glauca | reverse complement strand
TGGATCAGCATCCAGCTTTATATATGTGTATTGTGTTGTGTCTATTATGTAATAATACAATCTAGTTTTCTGTGTGTGTATTTCGTGTGTCTCACTGCTTTCATGTTTTTCAATTGGGAGAGTTACATTTTTAGGAAAACAAAGTCACTATTCTTACAAGTTATATAAAATGTTTTTTTTTTCATACTGTTTCCTTTGTCTGACACTTATAAATTGTATGGAAATAAAGAACCATAATAAACAAAAGACAAATGGGATACACCTCAAGCACAAAGTTACTCCAACATAACTATCATGGTTAAAGATTCTTACCTCTGTTTTTTTTTAAAGTGCGTCAACCTCCATAGTTACTTGGATCGCTGTTACAATAATTTGTTATCGGTATGACAATATTACAATGAAAAGCTAGACTTCGTTTCTTCTATGGATCAACAAAATTACAAAGGAATAGAATTTCTACAAGAAATTTTGTGGGAAAAGGAAGAATTTTGTGAGATGGTCCCATTCATCGAAGCATCATGTACCTTGAGCCCATCGCTAGTACTGCCATTAAAAAACACATAGTACTCTTTCAAAAAGCCATGTTAAATGAGGGAGGTGGAATGACGGGATTGGGTAGAACCCTTTCTTCACAGTGGACGAAGGTACAACAGGTTAATAAACAATAAATTTTCAGTTCTCCTCTAGGTACTTTCCTTTAAGTTTTGTATGACTAACATTAAAAGAAAACTCGCCAACTCTTTTCTTGGTACAAGCCGTTAAAAAAATGTCCACTTGGCCGTCAAAGGTTATTCTTGATTTGTCCACTGATGAGAAATGAAATTATGAAAAAATTCCTAGATAATACATGGCATGAATTTTTATTTTTGTATGATTGTGCTTTGTTATCGACTTGATTAAATATTTGAACAAACCCTCTCGTGGAACCCGATTACCTTTTAGATGTGGTTAGTAAAGGATGTTGATAGGAAAACCTGATCCAATTGAGACTTTGTAGAAGTATGTGCTCTATTCGATGGAGTTTCATAATTTAGAGAACTATATGTGTGTGTGCGCTTTCCAAATAAATCATAAACAAGATATGATATGTTAGTCCTAGGAGTCTCTCTTACTAAAGTTTATTAGAAATCAAAGTAATGACCGTGGTTATGCCTAACGATAACAAGGTTCATAATATTCTTGAAATTGTGTTGATGGTGACAATAAAAATAAGTTATACTATATTAAATGGAATTTTTTTGTAGTAAATATAGAGGTACATTATATATGGTATCAAAACTATAGGTTACAACGGACATGAGATTTTTTTTTTTATGTTAAACAAAAAATATAATAAAGAAATTATTTTCATTGTTATAAATACACTGTGAAAATATTTTTGTAATTATGTGAGAGCATAATGGAGACAAAGGAAGACCTAAAGGTATTAATAATCAATAACCTTCTAGAAACATCGAACATCACAATGAGACTAGTTTTGCAACCCAAGTGTTGGAAACAATGAGTAATCTTATCGTGGAATTACAAATATTCAAAGACAATAATGAAAAATTAAACAAGAAAAAATAAGATCAACAATAAACAAATGACATGTTGTTACGAAGCATAGCAAAAAAAAAGATCCCAAAGAATAATGAACTGGGAAAGGAAATTACTAAAATGTCCTTAAAGGAATCTAGTCATGGAACAAATTAAGAAAAAAAGTCTTCTAACACACACATATGACATAAAACAAAGCATTTACAGTAAGAAAAAGAAAACAGATGGACCATTTAGATGGAAAATTCAGGAAAATCAAACCTTAAACATTTTATGGGAAGCAAAATCTTGGTTACTTTACATAAATAAATACTTCTAGATTTACAAATACTCTAGTAATATGAAAGTAAGGATGGCTATCTACAATTTGAAAGGTAAGTCCAGTGTATGGTGGAAAGACTTAAAACTAGCCAAAGGACTAAAATAAAAGAAGATGGAACATAAATATTTTAAGAAATATTTTAATAAACAATACTTATCTTCAAGTTATTATGAGAGAAAAGAAAAATAGTTCTATGAACTAAAGTTATGATAAATGTCTATGGGGATCTAATTACTAAGTTTCTGGAATTTTTGAGATTTGTCCCTTATATATAAGATGAAAAGGTAAAATTTCAAAGGTTTATAAGGTGTTTATCTTAGTCATACAAGGAATTAGTCATACAAGGACATAATAGAGTTTGATAACCCAAAAATGTTCAATGAATTACTACAAAAATAAATAATCTTGTACGATAAGTACAAACAACGTTCTTAAAATCCAAAAGCATGGAAACAAAAGAAGCAAGGAAAGCTAAATAAAAATAAAAATGGTTTTAAGCCTTCACCATTTTGAAACATGTCCAAAGGACATTAAGAACATAACTCCCACATAAACGTGCCACAAGTACAAGGAGGCAAGGTGATTAACATGGGATTAAAGAAAAAAAATGATAATCCTAGAGAACCATTGAAATGTTGGGGCTGTGGAGAACCACATTTATTGAGAAACATTCCCTATAGGAATACTGCAAGCAAAATATTCATAACTTACAAGAAGCTTCGAGAGTTAGATATATTGGAAAAAGTATTCATAGAATCAACACAACTTTGGATGGCATGCAAGTATACAATCAACCCACTATTGTGAAGATTGAAGGTAAAATTCATAATAGGAAATTATCTTTTTTAATTGACCCATGAGATAGTTTAAGTTATGTTACCCCATATACCGTAGAATCAAACAAGCTGAAGAAAGTAAAGCATACTAAATCCTAGTTAGTACAATTAGCAATAGACACAAAAAGAAAGGTAACATGACTCATTCGTGATTGTGAGTTGAATATAAGTGGTGAGGATACAAAGATAAACTTGAATGTACTACCTTTAGTATCATATGACATACTTATCAAAATGGAATTGTTATCAATAATAGTGCAAGGAATTAGTAAACCAGTTTATGTTAGACAAATATTAGCAACGCAATTTAAAAAGTGCATGAGTAAAGGATGTAAAATATATGTTAAATCCAAGTAAAAAAACTACTAGAGAAAGAAAACAAACCAAGTTTGGAATAATTTGCAGTTCTTCACGAATTTAAGGATGTAGTCATAGAAGAAATATTGAAATTACCTTCAAGGAGAGAAATATATTTAGCTATTATCTACTACTTGGATTTTCACCGGTGTTAAAGGAACTAAAATGACCCGTTGTTACCACTACAAGCGACCCAACACAATTTTTTTTTTTTTTTTTTAAGAAGAAAGGAAGCAATGACAATAGTTAAATAACACAGGGGATGAACAAAATGCATGCTGGTCGGGCAACAAACACCAATGACTTATCATACTAGCACATCTTGTAGCTAGACGAAACATGCAAAAATCAATAGACAAATAACAACGACTACTAGCTCGACACAAGCAAGACCACGCCTACAAGTTCAAGGACAACATCAACAACCCGACACAACAACTTGATGACTAATAACAACAAAACCTCTACGACGTGAAAAACCCAATGCATTGAAGTGTCACAGAAGCAAGTACCAAAATCAATTACAATGAAAAACGCCCACATGAGGAAACACAAGACTCCATCCAGGTTATCATTCACCTCGCATCCATCAAGACAAGAAATTACGGTAACCCTAGTGCAACATAATACATCTAGACCATAACCCAAGAAAAATTAAAAGCTCAAGGAGACCAAATAACTGCCAGAGTAGAAGAAGACTATAACCAAGCACCCAATCGACAAGTCAACAAGAGGCAAGTGAAAACTGACTACTAAACAATCATACATCACATTAAATTATTGGCGCAACAAATTCAAAGGTAGACATATATCAAATAAAGGACATGATCAACCATCTATGAGTTATTCCCTTTTTGGTATGAATAATGAAATCGATAACTAATATTAATGTCTTTGTCTATTAATTTTCATTGTGGAAAATCCATATTTGTTCATATAAATAGATTTATGTCCCATAGTGGTATAGAGGTCTAACTGTAAAATATCTGTCTATTAAAATAAGTGAACTACTTAACATTAAAAGTGATCTACCTTGCTCATTAAATATTCGACAATGTTGACTATATTATTGCTACCTAAAATATTGTTATCTGAGTACGTGATATTTCTATCTAAAATATTGCTATCCATGATACTATCAATTGTTACACCACAACAATTACGCAATCATTCGGGGTATAATTTCGCTGCCATTAAAGGTATGAATTTGTTGTATTCCAATGTTAAAAACACAAGCTTTCAAGGTATACTTATGTTTCCTATAAATAATTAGGACTGTATCTATTGACCAAATCGATGTCAATTTGATATATCATTGATCTAGGGAAAAGATAGTTGTATAACTAATCTAAATCGCTATAGAACTTATAAATACATCTCTACACCAATATATCGTTGGACAAATACACAACTATATAAATAAATCACTGCTAACATATACAGGGCTACACCAATATAGAAATATATATTTAAATAATTATGTTAATCTTTACTTCAACAATATTAACCGCCATCCATTAATACAGGTTATTGTACATTACAAAATCATAGTCCACATATATAAAAGTGCTTTCTACATGAAAACGTCATCTATATACAATATAAATAAAATTTAGGGAAATCGTTGGTAAATATAATGGATGAAAGCACACTAAATATATCAGTAAAATGAAGAGCAGATAAAGGATAATGCTGGCATAAATACATATGAGTCACAGAGCAAATAAGTGATAATCTTGTCATGAATATACATGTGAATCACAGAGTTATAATATTGATGTTGTTGTCATTCGATACATGGAATCACTATAAATATATCTCTTTCTCACATTACATATAGATCATTGTTAATAAAATTAATACGCTAGCCAAGGAAAAAGTTGAGTAATCAACGGTTTTGTTGTACAAAACATAGAGCATAAAATCGTTGTCGCAACATTAAAACGCATGCATGTCAACATTGAAATTTGCTTCTAATTTGTGGCTATTTAAAAACCCAAGTAAGGGTTTAAATCTACAGTACAAATTAAATATGTTAGGAACCAAATATCAATATAGTATAGAAAAACATCATAATAAACGTCTTGAAAAAGAAAGAAAAACAGATAATAAGCCTCTTCGGGGAGGCAACCTCCTTATGGCCACATAAATGTCCAATTACAAGATTATTCAAAATGAAAATGTCTCCTTGGTATGTATACGAGACTAGAAGGTATAATTACAACTAATGGAATAAATCCGACATAAATAAAATAACATTACTAATGTAATATGCCCCAATTAAGAGGTAACAAGCCACTATTTAGGGCTTAAAATGCCCCTCCCCTTGAGATAAGTGGCTTCTGTATAAAAGAGTAATCCTCCCAAGTGGAATCTTTAGCCAGTAGTTTCCTCTATTTAATGAGATACTCTGAAATGGATCTATTCCTTAGCTGGCGAATTCTTATGTTAGTGATCTCTTTAGGCTCCAATATGATTTTTCCTTCCTCTTCAAGTTCTGGAAATATAGCTTGAACTGAGATATTGTCACCTATAACCTTCTTTAAGCATGAAACATGGAACATTGGGTGTACTTGTGTCTCCAATTTGTATGCAATAGTACCAATCTTTTGCAACACCTTATAAGAGCCATAGTACTTTGGTGATAATTTATTATCCTTTTTTGCTTGCTCGAGGGACATCTGTTTGTATGGTTGTAGTCTTAAAAAAACTCAATCCCCTACTTCAAAACTTCTTTCACTACGATGTTGATCTTCTTGTTGTTTCATGCGATTCTTATCCATGGTCAGGTTGTCCTTTAATATTTGGAGAACTTGTTGTTGATGCTCGATGTGATCTTCCACTGCTTTAACCTTAGACTTTTGTTTTAGAGAAGAAGTGATGGAAAGAGTGTAGTATGCATAGAATGCTATAAATGGTTTCATTTTTGTTGCAGTATGAAAGGAATTGTTATACCACCAGTCTTCCAATGGTAACCATTTGAACCATTATGTTTGTTTATCAGAGACAAAGAAACGAAGGTAGCATTCTAGAAATTTGTTCACTATTTCGGTTTGTGCATCAGATTGAGAATGATATGATGAGCTATGATCCAATTGAGTACCCAAAAAAGAAAATAATTTTGTCCAAAAATGTCCAGTGAAGATGGAATCTGTCTCACTTACAATAATCTTTGGGCTTCCATGTAGCTTTTGAACTATCTCCATGAATGCGGTGGCAATCGTACTGGCTTTGAAGGGATGAGAGTGTGCACAAAAGTGTGTGTACTTGGTTAGTCTATCAACAATCACCATTATGAAACTATTTCCTTTATACTTCGGTAACCCTCTGATGAAATGCATGGAAGCCTCCTCCCAGCACTGAATTGGGATGACTAATGGTTATAAAAGACCCAAGATCTTAATTGTTTCCACCTTTTTTGTTGGCAAACCAGGCAATCTACCACAAAATTTTGAACATCAGTTTTAAGGCCATCCCAAAAAAATTCCTTCTTCACCGTATGGTAGGTTTTCAAAAATCTTGAGTATCCTTCTACTGGAGTGGTGTGCAATTCCAATAGTACCTTTTGTTTGAGTTGGAATTTCTTACATAGATATAAGAAATATTTGTACCATAGTGAATCATTTTTCCATGTAAATGTATATAATGCACTTCAATCATACTGCAACCTTTGAATGTGAGTCCACACTTTTTCGTCATTATTCCATTCATCCCTTGCTTCTATTATCCAATTGGGTTGGATGATCGAGATAGCACAAAGAAAGGCTTCAACATATTCATCATTTCTTGAGAGTTCATTTGTCACAACATTTTTCTTCCCTTTTTATAGATGATTTCAAAATCATAACCAAATATCTTGGTTACCCATTTATGTTGTTCCTCTCAAGATGGTCTTTGTTCCAATAAGTATATAAGACTATCATGATTTGCTTTGACCTTGAAGTGCTTACCTATTAGGTAAGGACGCCATTTCTTCAATGCATGTAGTATTTCCATCATTTCCTTCTCATAAATGGGTTTGTGTAAGTTATTTCCCTTGAGTGGTCGACTTTCAAAAGGCGGGGGCCTTCCTTATTTCATTAGGACATCACCAATTTGATTTCCTGGGGCATAAAATTCCACAATAAAGGTTTTTGTGAAGTCTAGAGTGGTCAAGACAAGAGCTTTGCATATCACCTCTTTAAGTTGTTCAAAATATTTAGTTTCCTCTGGGGTCCATGAAAATCCATCCTTCTTAGTTAGTGTTGTTAGAGATTTTGTTATTCTTCCATAGTGTCGAACAAACTTACATCAGTAACGTGTCAAACCCAAAAATTCTCTAAGATTCTTCAATGTTTTGGGAATCGTCCAGTCCATCATGGCCTTAATCTTGTTAGGGTCTACCTTGACACCTTCTTGAGATACAATATGACCCAAATAGTCTACCTCCTTCTCTCCAAAAAAACATTTGGATGGTTTGGAATATAGTTTTTGTTCCTTTAGTAGTTGTAGTGCCTTGTCAACATGTCGCACATGATCCTCCCAAGAATTTATATAGATTAATATATCATTAGAAAATACTAACAAAAATTTTCAAAGGAAGGGCTTGAAAATGGAATTCATCAACCCTTGGAATGTGGAAGGTGCATTTGTAAGGCCAAAAGACATGACCAAAAATTCATAATGTACTTGATGAGTTTGGAATGTTTTTTTTGGGATATCTTCTTCCTTTATTCTAATCTAATGATACCTTGAATGAAGATCCAACTTTCTGAAATAGATTTATCCATGTAGTTCATCTAACAATTCATCAATGATGGGAATGGGAAACTTATATTTAATAGTGATCTTGTTGAGATCTCTATAATCTAGACACATATGCCATGAGACATATTTATTGAATACCATTACCACTGGTGCAGAGTAAGAAATTTGACTAGGTCTAATAATGTCAGTCTCCAAAATTTCTCCAACCATGCGCCCATTTTCACTCTTCTAGGCATAAGGGTATCTGTATGGCATGGTGTTAGGATGATCATTCCTAGGAATTAGGTGAATATCATGATCGTGATTTCGAGTGGGTGGAAGACCTTTGGGAATATGTTCAAATAATTTGGAATGCTTATCAATGTTCCCTTGGAGATCTAGAGGAATAGATGGCTTAGATGTTTGAACATCTAGTGAGAATAGTTGTGCAATAACACCTTCATGCCCCTTTTTGAATAATTTTTTCATGACATTAAAGCTTATCACCTTATCAAGTTTCCCTATGATATCTCTTAACTCAATTTATTTTCCTTCCAATGAAAATTTCATGAAAAGTTCTTGAAAATTAAAAGCCTTTGTTCCTAATTATTGTAACCATTGAATTCCTAGTACAACATCAACACCACCCATGGGTATATAAATCATTGGACTATTCATTACATATTCCCCCATAGTAAGATTAATATTATTACATTTTCTTGAGCAATTGATAGTTCTTCCATTTACAATCATTACTTGAAACTATGGCACTAGATATACAATGTAATTGAAAGCTTTGGCTAATTTATAGTGAATGAAATTATGATTATTGCTACAATCAATTAGGACTATTACCTTTTTATTTTTGATATGTCATTCGATATTGAGGGTTTGAGGAGTTCTAATTCTAGTCAATGCATTACACGATATCGTGGGATTCAACCCTTTTGACGCAATTTCTTCTACGTTTCCATCTTGAGATGGTTCTTGTTCTTCTTCTTGTTCTTCTTTCTCTTCACAATCTATGTAGAATAATTTGTTTGCACCACACTTATGTCCCTTACTATACTTTCTGTCACAATTAAAGCATAAACCTTTTTCTTTTCTTTCATCCAATTGTTTAGGTCTCAACCTTGTAGGTTGAGGTGTTTTATAAGAAGGAGCATTATTCTCTCTATAGATTTTAGGATTGGTCCTTCGAGTAACCATAGTCATATTTTTACTTTCAATATTTCTTGCCACCCTAAATGCATTCTCAAATGATTTGGGCTCCCAATGGTGAACCTCATGTTGAATGTTATCCTTTAAAGTTCCTATGAAAACATCAATCAAGTGCTCATATGGAATATCTATTACCTTTATATTCAATCTTTGAAAGTTCTCAATCTGCTCTATAACTGAAACTTATCAATGGCCTAAAGAAGGTATTGCTCCTTGTATCCTCATAGTGTGCTATCATTTATTCCATGATAATTGTCCAAGTGACAAGTGATTTGTGAGAAAAAATCCATTGATACCATACAAATTCATTGGATTGTAAATATAAAGAAGCAATTTGTACATTTTGTGTATGTGGCATATTATGTAGATCAAAGAATTGCTCCATCTGAAGTATCCATGTGATTGCTTTCTTTCCATAAAACTTCCTCATATAGATCTTAGGAACGTGGTTCATCTTCAACCCAAAGTTAGAGTTTCTCCATTCTTTATTCACCTTCCTTGTGTCCCCATCATAAATTTCATGGGATACATTTTCACTTTCAGGTGTCCTCTTTATTAGGAAAATTTTCAATTCTTCCATGATCTCCCCTTTTAAACCATCCATATTAGTATTTATTGCCTCCAACTTAGCTTCTATTGAATCCATTATCTCTTGTAGTTCATCTTTTTTTACTGTCTTCTTTTTTAAATAAAGAGTCCAAGTAGGATTGTATGGAGTCTTATTTGGTGTAGAATTTCCCTTTTTTCGTGGCATGTTGGCCAAGTATCACTTTAAAACTTGATTTTAAGCTGGTTTTGCTAGACAATATTCCTTTTATTGTATCTCCAAAATTTTGACCCTTATAAGTATGAAATTTTATTTTTTGTAGGTCTCTGATATTTCTTCTCTACAATTCCATAGGTCTTATCAAAATTAGGTGTGCCAAGTGGAATTTATGGTAAATTCCTCACAACCTATTGATTTTTGTCATTTCGAGGAGATATCACTTCTATAGAGTTCCCCACACAAAATAATTGATTTAAAATTCTGAAACTCATACCAGAACTACTATGGGCTATCCACTATCCAATGCAACTAGTATCACTCAATTTTGATACTCTAGAAAGAAGTTATTATTGTTTTACTCAAAACACTTGCTTGAGACTAGTCAATAGGACTAGTCAGATACCCTATCTTCCACAGGGTGTATCTACAAATTTAAGATGAACCAGAAGATGAAATTGTTACCATAGATACCTTACTAATTTTTGTGAATAGCCTCCCAATTTCAGGGTATGAAATGTTACTGAAACAATTTAATAGCAAAAATTCCTTAATGACTCAATTCAATATGATTCAAGAACCCTATCTTACAAAGGTTGTATCTCCAAAACTATAAGACCTTGGGAGCTAAAATTTTAACCCAACATACCTTTACTTGTCTATCCCCCAATCCATTCCTTCTGATTCGTTGTAGAAAAAATGTTATAGAAAAAATTACAATGTGTCTCTCACATAGCAGTAAAACCCCAAGACTTTGATATCCGATACCATATGTTAGGAACCAAATCTCAATGTGGTATAGAAAAAACTAAGAATAAGTACTCAAAGACTTGAAAAAGAGATAAATTCAGATAATAAGCCTCTTCGAGGGGGCAACCTCCTTATGCCCACATAAATGTCCAATTACAAGATGTTTCCAAATGAAAATGTCTCCTTGGCATATATAGGAGACTAGGAGGTATAATTACAACTAATGGAATAAATTCGACATAAATAAAATAACATTACTAATGTAATATACCCCAATTAAAAGGTAATTTGGAACTATTTAGGGCTTAACAAAATAAAACTTGGGTGCATTTAAACATTATTTAGCCTTAAAACCATTTCGAATCTAGACACAAAAAAAATGGTTTAACCATCAATAAAATGATTTCACTGGAAGCAAGTAATGGTTTATTCTAATAGTAAAACAAAGTCATTCCATATCAACATTGTCACATTAAAAACACAATCAATACATAGCCAATCTCTATCCATTAACACATCTCAAACACAAACCCATCAATGCTATCTAATTACACAATATAAATGCCACCATTTACATAGTAAAAATGCTTAGGCGATCATCAAAAAGACTGAGCTTGTTAGGGAATTTCACTCAGAGAAATAAATAACCAAAATGTAGAGGTGATAGTAAAAATGCAGAGAGTATTGAGTTGTTCATAGAGAGAAATAATAAACAATACACAGAGATACTCAATCACAAGAAGGTGGAAGATCATGGATTATGTTAAGAACCAAACATCAATATAACATAGAAAAACCTCATGAAAAGTACTCAACACCTTGAAAAAGAGACAATTTCAAATAATAAGCCTCTTCAAGGGGGCAAACTCCTTTTACCCAACTTAAATGTTCAAGTAAAAGATGATTCAAAATGAAAATGTCTCCTTGGTATATATAGGAGACTAGGAGGTATAATTACAACTAATGGCCTAAAGCCGACATAAAAAAAATAACATTACTAATATAATATGCCCCAATTAAGTAGTAATGAGCCAATATTAGGGCTTAACATGCCCCTCCCCTTGAGAAAAGTGTTGTCCACAATGATTGAGTAAGTCTGGATGCTTCTCTATAAAAGACTCATCCTCCCAAGTGGAATCTTCAGCCAGTAGTTTCCTCCATTTAATGAGATACTCGAAAATGGATCTATTCCTTAGCTCGCGAATTCTTATGTAAGTGATGGCTTCATGCTCCAATATGATTTTTCCTTCCTCATCAAGTTCTGGAAATATAGTTTGAATTGGGATCTTGCCACCTATAACCTTCTTTAAGCATGAAACATGGAAAACTGGGTGTACTCGTGAAGATGCAGGCAAATCTAATTTGTATGCCATAGTACCAATCTTTTGCAACACCTTATAAGGTCCATAGTACTTTGGTGATAATTTATTATCCTTCTTGGCTTGCTTGAGGAACATATGTTTGTGTGGTTGTAGTCTTAAAAACACCCAATCCCTTACTTCAAAACTTCTTTCACTATGATGTTGATTTGCTTGTTGTTTCATGCGATTTTGTGCCATGGTCAAGTTGTCCTTTAAGATTCGAAGAATTTGTTGTTGATTCTTGATGTGATCTTCCACTGCTTAAACATTATATTTTTCTTTTAGAGAATAAGTGATGGAAGGAGGGTGGTATCCATAAAGTGCCATAAATGGTGTCATTTTTGTTGCAGTGTGAAAGGAAGTGTTATACCACCATTCCGCCAAGGGTAACCATTTGAACCA